>JAHHZJ010003289.1:0-120852 GCA_021437245.1 Aegilops speltoides
GCCACTAGAATCTACTTATTATCGGTAGGAGTTGGGTTTCTCTGTCTTTGGGCGGTATCTATAAAAGCTGGAGTTGGTTTATTATCTCTGGCGTTTGGATCTTTTGCAAAGGCCTTATTTGTAACCCTTGATTCTAACATAGTCGTCTTCCCTTGCATGCCTTGTATAGAAGAATGGTGCTTTAATTATAAAACATCGACAACAAGAGAGATGGAATAGAGTCTTGAAGAATAGAAAGGCATGACATATTGACATGTATTCCCTCCATCCGGAAAAAAATGGATGGGTCTAAGCGTATTTCAGTTCTAGATACATCCTTTTTTATCCATTTCGGCAACATGTAATCCGGACGGAGGAGTATGGTGTAAGAGCTAGGGATCTGACGAGGACAACACAGACAAAAAAACTAGTTGAATGTAAAACTATATGCTAGCGGAATACGTGCTGAAATAACCAAGGCAACATACGTGTATGATTGGGAAAATAAGATGGCATTACAGCGAGCACTAGAAAAATATTTCAATGTAAAAAACATGGTATGGCGAGACGGATGAAGTACATCTTGATGAATAACAATGCATAAGATATTGAAGCATGATGTCCAAATTAAGTAGATGGCATTGCGATAGAGTAGAATGATAGTACTTGAATTTGAAAACATGTTATCATGAATGGAATAGAGTCTTGAAAAGCAGGAAGGCATGACATATTTACATGCATGATCAGCATGCTAAGCACATGGCATTACAGCGAGTAGATACACTCGAGGACATTATATGCATGTTGTACCCATATCACAGGCCAAGTTAGAGCAAGGACCTTGTGGGGTGAAGAGGATTCATCATATTTACGCAAGTCTTACGAAGAAGCGCCTTTACATGTTCCATCATATTGGGTATCATTGACATCAAGTTTATTGGCCTTTACATTGCTCAGTGAGGTTCTTGTGGATATATCGGTGTGTGCAATTATATCGACATGCATGGAAGACAACTAGTAGTTAGATTTATGTAAATGAGTGCACTGTAGGAGCGACATAAATAGTAGGACTGGGGTTAACTAAGCGACAGGTCTCATAAACTAAAGGGAGAACAGGATGAAAGCTACGAGAATATGTATCGTTTGTACTCGAGATTAACTAGATGGCACACAAAAGTATTAAAGAACAACATAGGTAATACTAGAAGTGGTATAATACTATAATCACCAGCCTGTGGGATAGCATTGGTTGATGGATGATAACTATGGAACAGCATTACCTAAAGACCAAGTATCTTAGCTGAACTATGGAACATCGTGAACTCCTGAACAAGACCCGTAAGAGATCGGCATGAATATCTGATGAAATGTGATGATCTATTTTCCGTGCTTAGATGAATAACAAAGCCATAAATGTTGCACACAAGCAAGATGAGGTACAACCTATCGGCTGCCATCCATAGGAGTGAGCATCATGTCTTGACTTGTCGATAGCCTGCGGTTGTTGTGGCTGTCCATGTCGAACGCGCGCATTCGATCTGAGGAACTATTGTGTGGGGACTGTAGCTCCCTTCGGTGTATGCTTCCTTGTTGGAGCAGCTGCGGTGAGTCGGAAGGCGGTGTGTGCGAAGATGCGAGATAATGCATAAAGTTAAAACGACATATCTCTTTGATCGAAGAAATACACTAATAGATCAACGACAAAGATGCGAGAGTTGTCACACGTCTGTTGTTGAAGACTAAATTGGGGTCTACGATTTTATTTTATTTTAGTCTTTGTCCGATCTCGCGGATGGCTTGATGGCCGTCTTGTGCCTCGGTGACACTATTGGAATCTTCCCGAAGAGCCGGCGACCAGCGGCGAGCAAGCCTGCCTCCACCGTCCGTGGCCCGTCAAAACTCGCTCCCGCCCCGCTTTGCCATGGTTGCGCCGCCCCCGGGCCAATCCACAAAGACTCCCCGTCATCCAGATCTGGCAGCGGCAGTACCTTCAACCCACGCATCTCTAAAAGATAGTCATCTAAGCGCTGCTTCCGCCGCAAACTTCCGACTCCGCACCCTTACATTAGATACCAGCCAATCGGTAGCCTAGGAGCTCCGCCGCCTCGAGGGGTGCTGCTTCCCATTGGGAATCGATTGGCCCAGAATAAAAATTCAGACAAGCGACACCTAAATAAAGTGATTTGAGATGAGGTGCGACCTATCTGGCGGCATGGTGAAGTAGGCAGCTCCGGTGCCGGTCGGTGAGGCGGCGGCGATTGCGGTGGTGACCGACAATAGGGAAAAGCGATGTCGCGACGATCGGCGGCTACGAGGCGGCGCCGGGACTCGGGCGGATCGAAGTTGGAGCCGCTCGGCGCCGTGAACAAGCTGCGAGGTGAATCGGCTCCGATCACGGTTCCGCTGGCCGTCGCGGCGGCACAATGACCGCGGAGTAAGAGGCACGGCCCGATGCTGCGGCGGCAATTGGACGGCGTCTCGGCATTAGGGGGAGGCGGCTGTGAAATTGGTGCGATGGGGCGCCATGGAGGTGGGGCTGAGGTTTGTGGCTCGGGAGAAGGGCTTCCGGGAGAAGGTGATTTGGCGCCCACGAGGTATGAATGGGGCGGGCGGGGATTGGGAGGAGTGGAACCATGTCTTCTGAGCGCATTTATGCGAAATGTGAGGGAGTTATAGTTCTACCCTTGCCTATAGGCTTCTCGGCTTGGAGTGCGTGTCTTGAGGGTTGGGGATAGTAGAGTAACTTTGCTTCTCCCCAAATAGTGGGCGGGGGGCGATTTGAGGCGAGGCGTGTTTTGAACTATAGTGGGTGCGGCGAATTGAGGCGAGGCGTGTTTTGAAATAGTGGTATGAGCTATTTGGCGAGAGGCGTGTTTGCCGACCATGGTTTATGAATTATTCGGCACATGTCATTTGGCGAGGAGAAAGCGGCGCTTGGATGAAATTCTGAACCTACCCTCGATGTACAGCGGGCCAATTGATCGTGTCCCACATGGGGCGGTAATTTCGCATCTCCCATTTATTTGCTTGGCGAATTCCACGGCGAGAGAGGATGTTTAACGGTTCGTTCAAATTTTGGGAGAAACGAGCATCCGTCTACCTTACCAAGTCGATTGAATCAAATTTTGAAATATTAGCTTGTCACTTCTTTTTTAGATGGAGAGATGATGCTCGAGAGTAATGTGTTTTTACATGCTCGTTGCTAGCGATTTACTATATGACAAATAGTTGACCCACTCAAAAATGCGAATCAAACCCAAAATGAAACATCTCGATTCAATGAACTAGCTCGTTCAGTAGGTCAAAATAGTGAACTAAATCCAAAATTGAACACTTCAATCGAGTAGCATGTTGTACAGTATTATAGTACTCCATGAACATGTTGAAAGTCAAATTAATGAACTTGTTTGATATACGCATATATCCGTTCATGTGTGGATTGCAGACAACATGGTCTCCAATTTAAATATTTGAATGCAAGTTTATATCAGTCTTTGATGCATAAAACGCGACCTCCCCCTCTCCCGGACTCCTGTTCTCTCTCTCTCTCTCTCTCTCTCTCTCTCTCTCTCTCCGACAATCTTTAATTACATGCATGCGCATCCAAACACAAAAACCTTGTTGGTCCCTCTCCCTCTCTCTCTCTCTCTCTCTCTCTCTCTCTCTCTGTGTGTGTGTGTGTGTGTGTGTGTGTGTGTGTCTCTGTGTGTGTGGGGGGGGGGTCTTTCTAGACCGCATTCATATATACACCATCTATAGGTCTCTCTCGCACACTATGTATGATACTCTAGCTAGTCCAAGCTAGATATCTTGGGTGCACTCATCGTGCACACAAATTCCTTGGCTCTTTGCCGTAACTCTCTCACGCACCATTATGTCGTCTCGGGCTCTCCCCCTCTTTCAAACTCTCCATCCACAGGTCACACATACACATGCATATCTCACTCACTTTCGATAGGCCCATCAAAACTCTATCTCTCTCCATCGTTCTCTCTCCATCTCTGCACACACACACACAATCTCATGCCCAGCTAGCCAAGTATGATGGTCTCTCACTCAATTATAGGCTGCAGTCCCCTATATGTATATGACTAGCTAATCTTAGTATCCATCACAAACATGTGCATGGTCTATCTCGATTTCTCTCGGGGCATCTTTCTATCGGCGCACGCACTCCTCGATCTCCCACCCATATAGTCCCCTCACGATCTCGGGGATCTCTCTATCCAAACACACCCTCTCTCCTCCCCATGCGTCCATGCCATCCATGTGTCCCTCTCGACCTTTTTTCCTTGTTGGCAGACCTCTATTGGACATGTGCTGAGGGGTGTCTCTCTCCGTTGCAAACAATCACACACTAGCTATCTTCGTGTATCTCCTCGCCTCGCTTTTCCATCTCGGAGATGCATCGTGATATGTTCCCATAAGCGAAAAACACACTCTCTCTAATTTATCGTTTGTTGTCACTTTCTCTTTCACACACATACTCTTTTTGCTCACTTACTCATTCTCCTTCACACGCACTTGATCTGTCTCGACTGAGGCACTCACCTCCGTCCATAGCACATAGATTTATTGAAAAGTTAAACATCACAAAGTTTGACCATGTACATGGAGAAAAAGAATTACATCTAGTATGGCAAACATATACCATTAGATTCACCATGAGATGTAGTTTTGTATGATGTATCTTTGGTATTGTAGATATAAATAACATTTGCATAAACCTGGTCAAAGTTACCAAAGTTGGACTTCTAAAAACTTTACATGCACTACATTATCGAGCGGATGGAATATCTCTTTCCCCCTCTCAGCTATCTGACGCACCACTCAGCCTTATCGGGGCTCCTCAATCTCTCTCAAACTTTATTGGTCTGTTTGGTTCGTGACTGACCCTCATGCCTTGATGGTGATCTTGCTGGTGTGGGCGTGAGATGTAAAATATTTCTGCTGGCAGGCTTGTGTAGTCTTGAAGCATTTGGTTCATGCAGGCGAGCAAAGCATCAACGTCCCATCAATCAATCCATGCATCAATTATTTAATGCTAATATCCATCCATGTTCTTTGTTAGCCTCGTGGCTGCGACCGAGCATGGCGAGCGTTGAAATCGGTCGCTTGGGCCAGGCTACTTGCAGTGTCTGGAGTTCAGCCAGGCTAATTAAAGTGCAATGGAACCCAGCCCAGGCGGGCTTTCTTTTTCATAGGGTAGCAACCAAACAAGCGTGCATGAAATCCAGCCACAACCCTAGGCCACGCAAAAGATGCTCACGACACAAGCCAAACAGACCTTATATCTCCTGGTTCACACATACACATGTCTCGCTCGCGCTATACATATAGACCCATCCAACACTCTCCGCCCTTGTTCTCTCTCCATGTGACACGCACCCCCCTAAGTACCATAATCCCTCACTCTATCATAGGCTCTATTTGGATCCATGGGTTAGAGTTAGTTTGGGTTAGTTGGAGTCAACTAACCCAAAAGATCAAACAGGAGGGTTAGTTTAGGTTAAATGCATCTAACCCATCCAAAAAATAACCCATCCAAGAGGTGCTTATTTGGGTTAGTTCTTCTTGGGACCACTAATAAACACTTTTTCTCTCGCTCTCCCCATGAGATCCTCCCACTTCCTCGAAGCTTCTCGTCCTCTCCTCCCTCCCTCTCGCCTTTGCCCGTGAAGGTGCCTCGCCGTATCCCGCTCCATCTAACCCTGCCATCCAAACACCTCTTTACTTAGAGTTAGTTCAGGGTTAGAATCTAAATCTAACCTCTAACTGAGTTAGAGTATCCAAACAGGGCCATAGGCGCAAGCCCTCCCCCCTCCTAAGTATGATTATCTCTTACTAGCCATCATGAACACACGTATTGTCTCCTTCCATCCATACATCTATCTCGATATCTCTTGGGGCATCTTCTATCGCGCACACACCTTGTCACTCGATCTCCCACCCATGTAGTCCCGTCACGATCTCTAGGGGATCTCTCTATGACAAACATACACTCTCTCCTCCCCATGTTTGCATTTTCTCCGTACGTCTCTCTCGACCTCTCTCCCTTGTTTGTCAGACCCCTCTTGGCCACGTGCTAGGGGTCTTCCTCTCTCGGTTCCAAACAACCACACACTATCTCCTCACCTTGCCTCCGTTGTCGAAGATGCATGTGTGATATGTTTGCATAAGACACTGCGCTTTTCTCCAATTTTATCATGTGTTGTCCATGTCTCTTTCACACACACACACACTTTTTCTCTCTCTCTCTCTCTCTCTCTCTCTCTCTCTCTCTCTCAGCCTTGTCAGGGACTCATCCGTCCATAAGCATATGGATGTTTTGAAAAGTCAAACCTCAAAAAAGTTTGACTAGGTATATGTGGAGAAAAACATTTACATCTGGAACGATCATTAGATTCATCACAACATGTACTTACTTCACACTATCATTTATCTTTGGTATTGCCGATATGAGTAATTTCTTTATAAACTTGGTCAAAGTTTCAAAAGTTTGACTTTAAAAAAATGTTGTAACTACATTATCGAATGAAGGGAGTAGCTCTTTCTCTCTCTCTCTCTCTCTCTCTGCTATCTCTCACAAGCCTCCGCTCTCACTCGAACTCTCTATACTGACGGATTATACGCTCACTGTGTCAGCGTATAGCTCTGTATATTGTTTAGTTGACCGGTCAACCAATCCACATGCTGCGTTGTCATTTCGTGTTACTGTATCTTGGTGTGCTAGCCAATGTGGCGGTGGGTGAAAATAAGTAAACTAGAGGCCCATCGACGCGGTGAAGAAACAAAGTTGAAACCACTCGGGTAGCACCCCACGCTAGTAAATTGAGGCGCGTGAGGACAAACTTCTTGCTTGCGAAGGGCCTTTTCGCGCACAATTCACCACTCTGGCGGCGGCATGCACGAAGGATGCACTTTCGCGCACACCAGCACACAACACACACCAGCTGCGTGTACACGGCGTCGCCGCCGGTTGAGATGGGCGGCAAGGCAGCCAACAAGTAGAGGCGCTCGAGCCAAAACCGCATCCGCGAGCACGGACTTCATCAGCAGCCTCCCGATGACATCTTTGCTCGTCATCATCGGCCTCCTCCCACCAAATCTGCCTGCGGACGCCCTACTCTCCGGCGGTGGCGCCCCTCTGGCGCTGCGTCCCCTCAACCTCACCGTCGGCGGCCGCCTCTGCGGCGAGGATTGCAAGCGCATAGCGCGGTCTCCAAGATCCTTTCGCCGCACCACTGGGCCAGCCAGGCGCCTTGACATCCACATGTTCGGTTACCAGCTGCAAGGTCCAACCCAAGTTCGACGAGTGGTTCTTATCCCCGCCCTAGATCAGCTCGAGGCTCAGCTTTGAAGTTGGGCGATGTTGCTCTCTACCACCGTCGCGCTCCGCCTCACGCCAGCGCTGCGTCGCGCCGGCTTCAGCTCTGCTATCTTCCCAGTTAATGCGCGCCGCCCTTCTTCTCCCTCAACTCAAGCAGCTCGACCTCTTAGATGTTGTCATCTCGAAGAAGGCTATGGAGCACTGCTCCATGATTGTCTTTGCTTCGAGTACCTTCGTCTTGAGCAGATCCACGGGTTCATTAGCCTCCACATCGCCTCGGCGAATCTCCGATGGATTTATGTGTCTTGCTGGCCCATGACAAGACATCAATTGGGAGAGATCACTCCAGCTGTTCCACGTTATGGTCATTGAGAATGCGCCTTTCCTTGAGAGATTGCTTGTATCGGATCTAGATGGTCCAACAAAAATCAGGGTCATTGACACGCTCAAATTGAAAGCATTGGTGTACTCGTCTGCCAAATTCTCCGAACTCTTTATTGGATCCTTAATCGTTCAGGTACAACACTCATCTTCTTCTTCGTCTTCTTGAAATTCACATTTTAAATTTCTTCTTGATGTATTCTGACCGTCTTCGAAAATGATTCCCACAAGCTTGACCGGTCCATCGCACAATGAAGATCTTAGCACTAAAATCTATCGGTCCCAATCTGGATCAAGTTGTTGGATTCCTTACATGCTTTCCATGCGGGCTACTCATCGGTGAAACTTCTTTCCTATTAGTAGCGGTAATCCTGGCGTAGCTCAATTTTTTAGTAATTTTCCCAAATTATGATGACAAGTGTAGTGTTCAAAACTACATCTCGTGATTGCACGAAAGAAATGTTTTTAGTATTTTTCTCACGTGATCACTGCATCATTTTTATCTTTGTACTACTATAGTAGCCTAGGCTAGTCATAGTGGAAAGTAACTTAGACTACTCGGTAACTCTATAGTTACCCTAAGGGCAAGTACTACCTCCGTCTGGTTTACTCTTCCAATTTTGTAGTATCAAAATTTAACCATAGATTTAAGCGACAAAATGTTAATGCATGTCACTAAGAACTATATCGTTGGATTAGTATTTGAACATAATTTCAAATGGTGTAATTTTTAGTGACATGCATTGGCATTTTCTTAGGTAAATCTATGGTCAAAATTTATACTAAATACGAGTAGTATTCCTCCATCCCAAAATTCTTGTCTTACATTTGTTTGAATACGGATGTATCTAACACTAAAATGTAACTAGATACATCCATATTTAGACAAATTTAAGACAAGAATTTTGGGATGGAGGGAGTACAAAAGTGGGCTATGTAGGCCAAAACATGTGCCAAATTCACTTGTGATGCATTTGGCATTGATGCCCGTCCATTGCTCACCTGGTGCCCCAATCTGGAGCACCTACTTTGCTCCAGTGCCAAATTAACTCACGCAATGAAAAAACACTGCGTGGGAGAGAGAGAGGACTGAGGCAATAAAAAAACACTTGTTTGGGAGAGTGAGAGGCTGGTGTAGTTGGTTTGATTGATTTGTTTATACATGTGGAGTGCATGTGTGCTGTGGTGCCAACTCTCTCACATCACGAGGCGGTGCCAAAATCTTTTGATTTGACATCGATCGTATTATGTGGCATACTTTTGCGAAATATGGCATCGGCCACATAGTGGAAGGCAACAAATGCCCAAGCTCTTCACGTGCTCCTAGTTAAATGAGAGAAGCGAGAGAGAGAGAGAGAGAGAGAGAGAGAGTGAAAAAATATCACTAGACCAACCCTATCGTATGAGCAAATGATATTGGTACCTCTTGATGACATGGCAATCTTATGCAGCGGATGCTCTAATATGTTCTCTTCTTTTGCGGATAAAAAAGACCGAAAGTGAAAAATGTGTTGCACTATAACAATCTCATCGAATGCCTTGATCTCCATCTTACGAAATTGATTTGATCGACTACGGCGGCACATCGAGATTAAATTGGCGAGTTCTTTGTTACGGAGGCAAGTGTGCTCAAGGTAATGAGGTTTGGCGTTCTCTGGCGCAACAATGAATGGCGTCTTGATCACCTAGCGTCTAAGCCTAAATGACAAAGTCTCCACAGGAGCTGAATTTGTGTTTGAAACATCAAGTGGCGAGACTCGAAAACTTATTTGCCCATTAGTGACTTGTCGAGGCGGTGGATTTTAGTTTCTCGATAATCTGCATCCACCTAAAATGTGAAAGTTCTTACGTGAACTTCCTAGTAATTCCCTCTTCCTAGGTGCAACATTACTCCTAACATTTGTAATATCAGTTTGAAACTTGTAATATTGCGTGTCCTATTCTGCATTTTCAAAATCCTGTGAATCAAGCAGGTCTGAGTTGGTGATGATGTTGTGCCTCCATCTTTCACCATGGCCGTCGGATCTAGATCGGCGCGCGCCAAACTCAAGCTTCTCCATTTTGCAAAAACATGCCGCACTTGTTTCCTATTTACAAACAACTCCTTGTCTCTCACAATCAGCCTTATCTCCTCCCCACCACATCTAGAAGGTCGTGGAAAAATCTGGCGTGATGGCATTGCGGGCAGTCCACCCCAATCTTGGTGTTCCGTGCAATGCACGAGGCATCTCGCTCGAGAAATTATGTCGAGCAGGGCTAGTTGTAGCAGGCTAGCTCTACAGCCATGATGATAGTATTGCAGAGCGGTGAGGCTGGCTATGGTATCTTGAACAGGCGCCTATACTCGGTGTCATCTCGGCGTGAGGTCTTGTCACTTCCTTTGTGAGGCGACCACGTAATAATTTGACCAGCGGGTAGTACGAGTGCTAGTACTCCTAGGAGCACTACATTGGTAGTACAACTACTAGTACTAGTAGCACCACCGTCTGGATTTAGGAGTACTACCACGTCCATCTGGATTTTAGTATTTGACTAGCAATATCTAGTAATGCATGTCACAAAAATGTACTACTCCTCTATAAATAAATACATGGTGTTTTATTCCTATCGTGAGAGAACTTAATGTTTTCTTGCTAACTAGAGTCTTAATAGGATTACATGCAATGAACTAAACCTTGCATGTCATGTTTGGTAGTCTCAAGTCATTGAAAGCATGCGGCCCACATCTCTCATTGGTTGATATGTCACGAAATAAGAAACAAGGAGGAGTTAATGCACCATGCCTAAGTGTTTTGGGATTATTGGTTTTAAGTAATGTGACTTACACAACATTTTTGTTTACATGCATTAACATTTTATTAGTTAAATCAAAGGTCAAAACTTGGCGCCAAAATGCAAAGGGACCAATAAACGATAAACATCAAACTTCTCTCGTTTGGCCCCAACTAGAGGTCTTGTGAGATGACTATCTTTTTGCCAAACGCAGGAGCAGCTTCATTGACTTCTGACAACTGCCTTTGGGTGAATGACACATGGGCCCGGGGTGGCTAGCCCACCTATCATACGACCAAAAGCGAGGTGCGATGAGGGCGAGGTAATCGAAATCCTATGTACCTCGCATGCTAACCAAGGGCAAGTGATCACTCGAATCGCAAGATCAGTTGACTAGTAAAGCTAAGCTAGACCCATGGAGGCGATGAGTGCGAGCATCGGCCGGCTGTGCGGATGGTCCTGGCCTTGACTGCGGCCCAGCGCGAGCGTCTCGGTAGTATTGCTTGAGGCGGAAGGCGAGGGCGCAGACGGCAACCGTCTCCTTGTTCGGCGAGGTCCTCGTCGGTTTCCTCGACAAGTTCACCGTCGTCAGAAGCTCGCGGGCGACTTTGGCGTAAGCCTTGACCAGCAGCGCCCGGGCTCTGCAATGCCGCCACCATCAGCGGCCACTATGGTGACAACCTCTTGGCCTTGGTGGCCTGCATTTGCGCGCCGTCGCGCGGAGAATGTCCACCTTGAGGTCGCGCTTCGCGCGCGCGGCCCAGTGCGACAAGACACCATGGACATAATCACCCGTCTCTGGCGCATGCAAGAGGAGGGCGATAGGGCGCTGGCCTTCTTGGACCGCGAAGCGACCTTGGGCGCACTATTGAAGCACGTTGAGCTGCGCCACCAACACGCTGCTCCTCACCGTCGGTTGGTTACCGGCGCACTAGGGCATGAGGATGTCGTTGATGGATCCGTATGTATTTTATCTTTCCATCAAATCCATGTAGTAGTATATGATACTATAGTAATTATCTTACCTTCGCATCAACTTCATAATTTTAAATCGTACTCCATGCATGAGCGGCGCGAACCAAACTTCTCATTACTCTAGGCAAAATCCTTATTTTCTATCTATCGATCGCGCCATGGGCGAGAACCAAATTTTACAAATTCTGAGTTCAAAAGAAAAAGCCTGCCGTGTTAGCGTCGCACCCCCACGGTTGGTCGGCACGCCGCTCAGCGGGAATCGTGCGGTGTTGCATTTTCACTTACAAGTGGGACCGTAGTTGAGCAAACCCCACCCGCCCCTTGCCGCGATGGCTGAGAAAGCAGGAGGAGAAGAGATGGCTATATACAGACTCCAAGAAAATTGGTGTCGGATGGGACTCGTGTGGGTGGCATGTGCCGTAGTGCTAGGCGTGATTGCTAGTTATGGCCCATGCCACCCCACTATATCGAGCCTATATCGAGCTACGATCGTAGAACAAATTTCCTGCAGTCCATGCTAGCACTCCTCTATCTCTCTTCTCAGCCCGCCGATGGATCTTGTGAGCCCATCGTCTGTTTGCTCACATGCGGTCCCACATGTCGATAAGCATAGCGGACCCACTAAACCTGCACATCTTTCACCTCGACATCTTTGGTGATGAAAAACAAATCAAGAAAGATCTTGGTGGCTGCTTTTGGAGTTACTCAAGAGTAGTAAGATTCTATTTGAGTTTAACCCAAGATGCACATCTCGTGGCTTCAACTGATCAACTACCACTCTATTTTCTTTCATGACATGACACGGATGTTGGATATCCCGTGTCGGCAAAAGGAGGAAGAACCGACCAAATCTTGGTTGTGCTCTCGGATTAGACTAGTTGTGCTAACTTAAAAATTTATTGTGTACTCCTCCGTTCCAAAATACTTGACTTCCATTTGTCCAAAATGGATGTGCCTATATACTAAAACATGTCTTGATACATATATATTTTGACAAATAGAAGGCATGTATTGTGCAGCGGAGGAGTAGAATGGATGCAAGTTTTTGTATTGGGAAGAAGAGTACATCCATATATTGATAGGCGCAATTTAGTAGATGTTCTATCACTTTTAGCTATACAGAGGCTATAGATGAGATTAGCGCACTTGTTGATACTCCTACTTGGTATGCGTGTTGCTGCTTAGATCTGAGAGAAAAGCGGACGGAGGAGTACTAGAATAGAGGCTAGACATGAGACTAGATGCAAGGAAGCAACGTCTACTTCTTTACACTCGAAGAAGAAAGAAGCACACAAGATCGAGCCTCCGTAGATCAACAATGAATGCATCGAAGGCACTAATCCAACTTCGGGAGTAGTAAAATGTATTCTTGTGGTTCTTGTTTTCTTTGGTCTTGCTTTTCTAGTCAAAATTATCGTTGGAGTTAAATGCAAAGCGAAGGTCCGTTTGAGGTCGTGCATTGCAGTTGGCCTTACAAGTGGGACCGTAGTTAAGGAAACCGACTATCGACAAACACCCACCTCGCCTTGCTTGTAGCGATGGCTGAGTTAGAGAAAGCGATGAGGTTGAAGAGATTGCTCTATACGGACTCCAAGAAATATGATGTCGAGATGGAAGTCGTCTTTGGTGGCGTGTCTTGCGTACTCACGGGCGTGAATGCTTGTTACGGCCCATGCCACCCTACTACTCCTACTAGTTAGTACTATATAGTACTACTAGTATCGAGATTCGAGGTGCTAATTACGTAATGCTGTATAGCTCTGATAAAAACACCCGCTGTAGCATAAAGCATGTGAAGCTAGTACAAATAGTGTACTACTATTGTTGATTGGCCTCATCAGATAACCTATTGCAATGCCGTACAATTATGTATTAGGAAAATATTTTTTTGCCTCGTCGCACCACTCACTCATAGAAGCAACTCGAAAGCCATTCATAAATTTAGTAAGTTTATCACAGGCATATCATTTTATTACATACAACAGGTCATCAAACCACATCGACAACGAGGATACATTATAAATACTAAAGTTTTCACCACACAACAAATAACAAGCAATGAAATGAACTTCAACACAACCATTCCTCGGCGTTGGAAATGCTTGCTTTGAAACACAAGTGATTCTGGGGACGGGCCATCCATTGTCGATCTGGAGACCAATGCGGGGTGATCATCGGTGAAGCGGCCTACTATATCGATGCCGGTGAGGAACCACCCAAATGTCGAGTATGACACGGTTGCTTCTCATAAATGGTAGTAATGTTGTGTCAACAGCGAGTTGGATCGCCTTTCACCATCATTGGATAGTTTTGTCCAAGGAAGGCGAGTTTTCTCCAAGACTATCAATTACATACGAGGGAGAAGTAGTTGGCGCTAGCACACTAGTATCCATCCGAATACCATGCAGCGGGTGTTGGAATAGGTCGGAGAGTGCGACCATGGGAGACTACACTGCTTCCTTAAGTAACATCATCGATGGGCTGTATACACACGAGAAGAGGTGATCCATCGAATTAGTTGGTAGGCGCCAAATAGTATATAGGTATTGCTCGTCCTCATGCTCGTGATCATCACCATCATCATCTCCCCTTGGTTATAAAAATCTTCAAGTATAGGTGATGGAATGTTCACGGGACCTTGGAAACACAAGAAGAAGGTTAATTAGTAAGGCTGGCCATAGTGGGGGTAACATAAGTAGTATCATGCACTTGGACTGCATAAACATGCTTATGTGGCAAACAATTAAGGAAGAGAGAGATGGTTATAGTAACATAGGTGAATCTAGTAACATAATAAATGTGATACTACTATCATCATGCATGGCAATAAATGAGACCACCTATGATACTAATCTAAGATACTATGCACTATAGAGGTAGTAACATAAACTAGTAACATATGCATGTTACTAGTCTAAGATTACTCCCACTATGACCAACCTTGCTAACCGCATGCATGTGGATGAAACAATTATAATTACGGTGGAAGATAAATGTAGCGAAACAACGAGGATGCCATGCAAAAATAGTGCCACGAGTGGTGGCAGCAAACATAAGGCCCTCGTATTGAATTGCATCACAGTACTCATCCGTGTACAGAAACTGATTTTGAGCAATATCCATCGGTCAAACCAATGGCGGCGGCAACAAGCTTGTCGAAGATAGCAACAACTTCATAGTTGTTGTAATTCCAAGCGGTTGGGGACTCGAGAAATTGCTATCTTCCGTGAAGGCAGTCGCCATGATTGTATTTGAGCGTCGTACGATACGGTGTGCTCAACCTCTGGGCGTCTGCTGAGATTTTTGGAAGTGGAACCGGTCACGAGTGTACACATTCACAAGTTCCCACTCATTGTTGGACCCAATGTAAACAACCCAATCTCCATTTACTTTGCCCAAGCCTTGCCCTCAAGCAATGGCATCTTAACATCATCGTATCATTATCAGCGACATCAACTTGCGAGGCGAGGCCTCCGTCGTGTGGCGCCCGATCATCGAGTCCGGCGAAGAAGATAGGGAGATCAAACGCTCCTTGACTCTTGGGTTCCTTGTAGTGATGTTATTAGTTGAGTCGAGAATGGGCTTGAGCAGACCTGCCATACTAGCGAGGTGATGGCGTCGCACCAATCAATGAGTTCCTCCACCCGTCATCTTTCGGATCGGGGCAAGAATAACGAAGTCGTTTCCGTCCTGTTCCCTCCATGGAAAACGATCGAACAATGGCAGAAGAAAGGGTGAAGGGCTGAAGGAAAACAAAGGAGGAGAGGAAGAAGCGTCGACGGCAGATTCAAATCGAGAGGAAAAGCGAAGAGTCGGTGGGCGGTTGCCGGTTGCCCACAGTTCATGAAGGCGCCCGGCCTACGTCGTTTGGAAATACTCCTACTACTGCCGTCGTCTCAGCGATATGTGGAGCAGGACCACATGTCAGCGAGACATGGTGTGTAATTTCTCGTGCAAAATGCGATCGGCGCGTTGGCCGAGGTGCGCATTAGTTATCGGCCTTTATTTTTTAATGGCGTGCCGTTCGGTTTTGAACCACGACTAAGCGATGCTGTATCACGGAGAAAATATAAACTACTCTACCACTACTCCACCTCCGGTACTAGTAGTATAAAGAAGATATATAAATTTGGAGCTTGGCGCTTTCTTGCCAAGGGCTGCCACTTGCTTCTCACACTACCACCCTCTCTCTAGATCTAAAAAGCGGCCCCTCTCCCTCCTCACGGTGGTCACAGATCCGCCGGGGAAGAAAAAGGGCGTGCAGCGTTGGCCTTTTCGTCGTCGTGGCGAGTCGCGCCACAGGCGACAAGGCCGTCCTCTCATACCTAAGCGTCGCGCAGGATCCTTGCCGTAGTGTGTGCGGAGGGCGGCGACCCTGGCGAAGCCACTTCCGCCGACCCTCGGTATGCTACCTCTTTTGAACCATACCCTTGTTCTATTGCCCCATCATGCGTCATTGCATGTGGATCTTTTCCACTCCACCATCTTCCCAATTTGCTATCCTCTCCTCGGCTGGCCCTTGAGCGAAAACCATAATTTGCACTATTAAAAAACCCCACTTCATGCGAGACTAATGTCTTGTAGCGACCCGACCTCGGATGGTCAAGTCTACGTGCTCGGTGTCATCCTGGATCGATAATCTTGACACCACACGTGCTTGAAGGATTTATAACGAGTAGCAATCACACACTTATTACATCGTTTGTCCAAGAGGACTTATTACAATAATCATGGCTTAAGGCCATCTAATAACGATAACGGCGGAAGACTTGGAAGATAGGTGAGTCCATCAACTCCAACGGCATCACGAGTATAGAACCACAACCTAAAAGCACCTTACTAAGTAAATGCGAAAAGTGCGCAACATGAAAGTTGCAGCCAGCAATTGACACATGGAATATCTTGGCAATGTAACACATAGAGTAATGAATGATAAGCCTATACTACATGCATATTTGGCTGGTGGTAAGCTCTATAGTTCTGATTTTTGCATAAAGCCAGTTTTCCCTCTTGCAAAGGAATAAATTTATTTAACTATCATGGTGGTTGTTAAACATTGAGAATGGTTGATGACATCCTCAATCCCAATTAAAAATACTCATTAACAAACCCATCAATATTAAATTAGAGTAACATGTTGAGATACAAATGATATTTCAAGTACTAGATCGCCAAGATGTCCATAACGGGGACACGGCTAATCATGATTAGTTTGTACACTCTGCGGAGGTTTCGCACTTTTCCCCACAAGACTCAATCGCCTCCGTTTGGTTTCTCGCACTACATGGTGTTTGAGAAGCGGATGGCCAAGACAGTCTTTGAAGCGCTAGCACCTTACGATGGGTAGACGGTACACCTACATCCCCTACATCGCTAGTCCACCACTATAAGAGTTCACGCAACTTAGTCGACTATGCGAGCCCATAATGGCTTGTGGCTGCACACGTAAGTTACTAGTATGAATTATCTTATGATCCCTTTGAGCACGGGTGGCGGTCCATAGGAAAATCACCACGGTACCCCAGGATTTCCAAAAAAGCAGGCAAGTCTGGTAACCCGGTGCCTCAATCCACCCAGATGTGTATTTAAGTTGCCACCTTAGGTAAACCATTAATTAACAAACTCACATCTGGCATGGATATTCACTCACCCAATCACGTCTACTAGCATAGCATGGCATAATAAGCAAGCAGAAGTAACTCCCAAAGGTTTCATAAGTAACAGGTAATAGGTACTACCTCATCTACTTCCCATCCACAGTTTAATTAGATCCTATTCATGCAATGTGTTTGAGAATTGATCTAATGCAATAAAAGCTGGGTAGTAGAAAGAGTATGATCAAGTGTTACTTGCCTTAGCGATGATCCATGAAACCTAGAGATTGAAGTAACAAGCGGCGCACTCCGGGTGATCTATCGCGAGACAAACAACAAGCATACTGATAAGTACTCATCTAATGCACAGGTAAATCTCGAATAAAAGATCTAAGCAGAAAGTCAACTTAAGAACCCTGGTTGCAAAAGAATCGAATCAAATAAAACAGCGAAAGTCAAGCAGCGAAAGAAAACAGCTCGGTTCTAGCAATTTGAAACTAGGTCAAATTTTACAGTAGCAAAACTTGGTTTAAGTTGATTAGTCGGAGCGGCGGTTTGAGAGAAACTCGAGCGCTTGAATCGCTGATTCCGATAAGCGGCGAGAAGATAAACTAGAAAGAAAATCGGATCTGAAATCGCTATCGGAAAATAGCGGAATAAATCCGACTAAAAAGAAAAAGCGACGAGCGGTTGAATGAGCGGAGGTTAGTTAACGAGGCTAACCGGTGATCACGTTCGTTGAGGCGAGCGGTCCGTGACGCTTGCTAAACAAAACCGGAAAGAAAAACGGTGAAAAAACCGATCTAGGGTTTGGAAAGAAGACGAAGCGAAAAACAGATCTAGAAAACGGAGCAGTTTCGAGAAAAACTGAACGAGGAAAAAGGTGACCGGCGGCGGGGCTAGTACCTCGAAGAGGTGAGGGAGCTCGGCGGCGTTAAGCGGCAGCGGCGGCTGGCGGGCGGCGATGGCGGCGGCGGCGGGTGTGGCGGCGGCGGCGGTGTAGTAAGCGGCGGCGGCGGTGGTCTTATTCTTCTTCTTGAAGAAGAGAGAGAGGAGAGGGCTTTGGTTTGATGTGTTAGAGGGGGTGCTTGGGTATTTATATTGTGGAGGGAGGGTTTTGCTTGGAGTAGGGACAAGAATTAGACTAGGATTAGGAATCCTAAAAACAAAAAGCGGAATAAGCAAGCAGGTCCAAATCCTACTAGGATTTGTAAAAAAAAAAAGAAGCAGGTGACGGTGGCTCCTGGCGCTCATGCAGCGTCTTGTGATAGCCTTAACCTCGGGCGGCGGTGACAGCGACTTGGGCCTTTGGCCCGATCGGTAGCTCTGACTTTTTTTAAATTGGTTTGTGAGAAAAATCTGAAAAAGAAAATCTAAGCGAACTCCAAAATTAATAAAGTAAATTTTCCCCGACTCCTAAAATGAGTCGAACAAAATGAACTTTACTCGGGCCTAAAATGCAATTTTTGAAAATCGCATTTTTCCTAGAACAAATAAACTCGAGAAAAATCCAAAATTGGATTTATTTATTAAATCTTCATTTTTCCAAAATTTTGGGAAAGTCATATTATTCCCTCTCATATTTTTGATATTGGAAAAAATATTTGAAGATAAAATAAATAAAATCAAATGATCCTCTTTTCATAATTTGAGAGAACTCAAATACGAAAATTTCGAAATCTCCAACTCTCTCCGTGGGTCCTTGAGTTGCGTGAAATTTCTAGGATCAACAAAATGCAAGAAAATCTGCGATGCATGATGATCTAATGTATAACATTCCAAATTGAAAATTTGGGATGTTACAAACCTATCCCCCTTAAGATGAATCTCGCCCTCGAGATTCGGGTTGGCTAGAAAATAGGTGAGGGTGGTCCTTGAGCAAATCTTCTTCTCTCTCCCAGGTGGCTTCATCCTCCGTGTGGTGGCTCCACTGAACCTTGCAAAACTTGATAACCTTGCTGCGAGTAACTCTGTTGGCATATTCGAGAATCTTGACTGGTTTCTCCTCATACGTTAAATCATCCTTCAATTGAATTGCTTCAAGCGGCACTGTATCTCTTAGCGGTACCTCTCCCATCTCGGCGTGACATTTCTTCAGCTGAGAAACATGGAATACGTCATGAACTCCTGACAATCCTTCTGGTAATTCCAACTTATAAGCGACTTCTCCCATGCGTTGCAAAATCTTATATGGTCCAACAAAACATGGTGCTAATTTTCCTTTAACTCCAAAACGCTTAACTCCTCCAAGTGGGGATACTCTCAGATAAACTCTATCTCCAACTTCATATTCTATAGCCTTGCGTTTGAATCCAGCGTAGCTCTTTTGCACTGGTGGGCTACCTTGAGCTGTCATGAATCAGCTTATCTTTCTGTTAGGACTCCTTAATCAAATCTGGTCCAAACAAGCGGCGGTCTCCAACCGTCCCATGAGAGCGGTGTCTGCACCTTCTTACGTATAAAGCTTGAAAGGTGCCATCTTCAAGCTGGTTTAGTAGCTGTTGTTATAAGAAAACTCCGCATCTGACGAGGTTATCATCCCTACTAGATCCATAATCTAGTGCACAAGCTCTTAGCATATCCTCCAAAATCTGATTTACTCTCTCGGTCATCCATCATGCGTGGGTGAAAAGTTGTCTTGAATTCTTTGGTTCCCAAAGTTTCATGCAAGCTGATTCCAAAACTTTGAAGTAAATTGGGTTCCTCTATCGTCTGATACTCCTCGGAACTCCGTGCAAGCACACAATTCGGTCATGTATAACTTTGCCAACTTAGCCTTGCTATAGGTAGTCTTATTTGGAATGAAATCGCTACCTTCATCAAGCGATCGACTATAACCCAAATCGAGTCATAGCTTTGAGCGAGTCTTTGGCAAACCCGTGATGAAATCCATGCCTAGTTTATCCCACTTCCATTCGGGTATCGGCAATGGTTGCAACAATCCTGCTGGCCGATGTTCGCCTTCACTCTCGACATACATCACAAAGCTGCTACATATTCATAATATCCTTCTTCATTCCGGTCCACGAGAATGTTTCCTTCAACTCAAATACATCTTGGTATTTCTGGGTGAATCGAATAGGGTGAATCATGTGCCTCTTGCGAATCAACTTCGATCTCGGATCATTTGGCACATATCTGCGGTCCTCAAACCATAGGGTATCGTGCTCATCCTCACGAAATCCTTTGCTTTTCCTTCGCTCATTTTCTTCTTTATATCCGTGATCTCCTTGTCATTTTACGAGCTTCTCGATTTTATCCATCAAGGTAGACTGAATCTCCAATGCTGCTACATAGCCTCTCGGAACTATTTCCAAACATAGCTCATGAAGATCTTACGCTAACTCTTTGGTATCTCTCCGTCATCGGGTATTGACATGGCTCTTGCGGACAATCGTCGGCTACTACATTAGCCTTTCGGGATGATAATGCAATCTCATATCATAATCCTTGATGACTTCAACCATCTCCTTTGTCTAAGGTTTAACTCATACTGCGTGAAAATGTACTTCAAACTCTTATGATCCGTGTACACCTCACAATGATTTCCAACGAGGAAATGTCTCCATGTCTTCAATGCATGCACTCTGACTGCTAACTCCAAATCATGTGTGGCATAATTTAATTCATGAGGTTTGGTTTGTCGTGAAGCATCTGAAACAAATCTTCCTTCTGCATAAGCACTGCTCCAAGTCCTCGGCGTGAAGCGTGTAATACACCTCATAATCCTTGAGTACGATCGGCAAAATTAACTTGGTGAGGTAACCAATCTTTTCTTCAACTCCTAGAAACTTGCCTCACAATCCTCGGTCCATATGAACTTGGTATCATTTTTCAGCAACTCCGTCATAGGGTTTGCAATCTTTGAGAAGTTCTCAATGAATCTACGGTAATATCCTGCGAGTTCAAGAAAACTCTGGATCTCTCCAACGGTCGTTGGTGCTTCCCATTTGATTCTGGTCTCAACCTTTGTGGGGTCATTGCTATACCTTCTCCGGATATAACATGTCCAAGAAATCCAACTTCCTTTAGCCAACTCACATTTCTTTGAACTTGGCATATAGCGATGTTCCTTAGTTTCTCCAAAACCAATGCAAATGTTCCTTATGTTCCTCTTCATTCTTTGAGTAAACCAAAATATCATCGATGAACACCACGGCGAACTTATCCAAAAACTCCATAAACACTTTGTTCATCAGGTTCATGAAATAAGCAGGTCGTTAGTCAATCAAATGACATAATGGTATACTCATACAGTCCATATCTTATGGTGAACAACATCTTAGGTATGTCACGCTCTCGAATCTTCAGCTGATGGTACCACGATCGCAAATCGATCTTGGAAAACACCTTAGCTCCTTGGAAGCGATCAAGCAGATCATTTATCATCGGTAGTGGGTACTTGTTATTGATTATTCTGCATTCAATCCACGGTAATCAACAACCATCATAATGATCCATCCTTCTTCTCCACTAATAATGCGGGTGATCCCCAAGGTGAAGAACTTGGGCGTATGTAACCTTTATCCGATAGCTCCTTAATCGCTTCTTGATTTCCGCCAAATCTGTGCGGGCATCCTATATAGTTAACCCGATATTGGGCCTGTCTGGCAAAAGCTCAATCAAAAACTCAATGTCTCTATCCGGTGGCATTCCTGGCAATTCCTCAGGAAATACATCAGGATAATCCTTCACTGCTGGCACCTCTTCCTGCACAACTCCTGATAAGCAATTTACTTGATTCCTCTTTGATCCATGTCGTGACACATACTTGATCCTTCTTCCTTCTGGTGTCGTGAGCAAAATCGTCTTACTTGCGCAATCGATGTTTCCTCCATACATCGATAGCCAATCCATTCCAAGAATCACATCCAAACCTTTGGATTCCAAAACGATCAAATCCGTCGGGAATACATGCCTTCCTATACTCAATGGCACTTGGAAACATCCTTGTCTGGCCATGTAGTCTGCTCCTGGTGAACTTACTAGCATAGGGGTTTTAAGAATCTGAGTAGGCAGACTATACTTCTCTACAAATCCCCTTGATATGTATGAATGCGATGCATCGATGTCGAAAAGAACAAGTCACGATAAATGACTTAACAAAACTTACCGATTCTTGCATCGGGCTGATCTTCAACCTCCTCCACATCAATGTGGTTCACATCCCCTATTGAAAGGGTTTGGCTTCTTTCGGTAGCTTCCATTTCCACCTTGGCCTTGGGACAATCATTTGCATAATGTCGGTCTTGGAACACTTGTAACGGTGACATGGCTCAGGTCTTTCTTGGCTGGGGTTGATGGTGTGGTCTGTTACGGCGTTGCTTCCTCCATTCCCATTACCATTCTTGTGGCCATTATGGTTGTCGAACTACCTCCTCCATGGGTATCTTTGGCCCGAAATCCTGTTTAGGGGTATAGCGGGGCTTCTGTTTGGGCTCGAGTTATACTTCCCTGTCCATACTTCCTCTTGCGGTTCTCAATCTGCTGCTGCTTTCCTTCAATCATGAGGCGCGGTCTACCAACTCTGGTAGTTATTGAATCTTGCTACCATCAACTGCATGCTTAACTCATCATTCAGTCCTTCCAGAAACTTCTCCTGTTTAGCTGCGTCTGTAGCAACATCATCTGTGGCATAACGTGCTAGCTTACTAAAATCATCCACATCTTGTGTGAGTCCTTCCTCCTTGGCGTAAGTTGCGAAACTCACGCTTCTTCATAGCCATAGCTCCTGCTTTGAAACATGGGCAATCACGGAGCTTCTTTGGCCTGATCCCATGTGATAGTGTCTCTTGGGTAAGTGGTGTGAAATTCTCCCACCATCTTTGCTGCGGGTCCGTCGGTGATGTGCAGCAAACTTCACTTTCTCACCATCATGCATCCTGCGGTGGTCAACTCCTTCCTATCTTGCGGAGCCAATCATACTGCTACAATCGGCTCGGTGCTCTTTGGAATACACGGCGGATTCAGCCTAAGAAAAGCGAGTCAAGTGATCGCGGGTGGTGGTGGTGGTGGGTTGTTGTTGCCTTGGTTACGCACCAATATACGAATCAAAGTATTTTCTTCTGAATCAACTGAGTGATCTCTGGCGGGAAAACAAACTCGGGGTCACGTCTCGGAGGCATCTGAGGGGTTTAGAAAAGACGAGAAATTAAGACTAGAGTGGGGTCTAAGGAGAAAAACACTACCCAAATGCTCATGAGACAAATGCACACAAAATCACTTCATTCATTTCAAACAAAGGGCATACAACGATCTAAACTATCGCAAAAGTGCGTGTACTAAAATGTTTACATGGAGGGAATACTACTAATATATGGTGGTCATCTATTAATTTGAACCGGTGGAAGCCTCCATGATGTCTGCTCCAGCTTCGTCTTCAAAGTCGGGTTCGCTTGGATCCGAATCAGTGTCGTCGATGATGATGTAGTTGCTCAGACAGTCGACGTACTTGTCTTCATTCTTGAGCTCCAACTTCTTCTTGAGTTCTCCAATCTCATACTTAAGATCGCGGTTGTGCCTTATGACAGCTACGATCTCGTCCATGTAGTCCTTGCGTAGAGTCTTCAGCTCTCCTTCAAGTTCGATGATCCTTCCCTTCGCATTCTTCAACTCTATCATATCATTGCACATCTGGTTCTCCTGGCGTCGAATGTGCTGGTTTAACTCCTGGATGAAAGCTGCAATGGATCTATCCTTCTTGGTGCTAACTATCTCCCAGTCTTCATTCCTGCGTCCGCAAGTCTGGTAGATAGTGTCCTTGAGTTCTTCTTGATAGACTTCTCCAATGCGTCCCATGGTGATATGAGTTGCCATGCTCTTTCCCAGACTCCAGGTTGGTGCACTGAAAACACTATCTATGGGCTTCGTGATTGGCGCGAATGTCCTTCCGGAACATGAGCTTGAATCTTCGGTGCTCCTCTTGAGCGAGTGGCGTTGAAAGTCCGGTGAAGCTTGGTAGTCAATGTTGGTACTTGGCGACTTCCTTCAAGTGGGATCAAAAGGTGTGCCTTCCTCCGGTTGGCGTACTTGATCTTGGCGTCCGTCATCCTAAAAGAGTAGAAAAGATGGCGAGTTAGAAAATGAGAAGAGAATAGTGATCTATGGCTTTTAACTTAGTGGTGGTGTCCTACGATCGGCGTGTGCTCGATACCATCTCATGGCGACCCGACCTCGGATAGTCAAATCTCGTGCTCGGTGTCATCCTGGATCGATAATCTTGACACCACCGATACTTGAAGGATTTATAATAGAGTAGCAATCACACACTTATTACATCGTTTGTCCAAGAGGACTTATTACAATAATCATGGCTTAAGGCCATCTAATAACGATAACAGCGGAAGACTTGGAAGATAAGTGAGTCCATCAACTCCAACGGCATCATTGAGTATAGAACCACGACCTAAAAGCACCTTACTCGTTATGCGAAAATCGCAACATGAAAGTTGCAGCCGAAAATGGATTGACACATGGAATATCTTTGGCAATGTAACACATAGAGTAATGAATGATAAGCCTATACTACATGCATATTTGGCTGGTGGTAAGCTCTATGGTTCTGATTTTTGCATAAAGCCAGTTTTTCCCTCTGCAAAGGAATAAATTTATTTAACTATCATGGTGGTTGTTAAACATTGAGAATGGTTGTGACATCCTCAATCCCAATTAAAATACTCATTAACAAACCCATCAATATTAAATTAGAGTAACATGTTGAGATACAAATGATATTTCAAGTACTAGATACTCAAGATGTCCATAACGGGGACACGGCTAATGATTAGTTTGTACACTCTGCGAGAGGTTTAGCACTTTTCCCCACAAGACTCGATCGCCTCCGTTTGGTTTCTCGCACTACATGGTGTTTGAAAGCGGATGGCCGAAGACAGTCTTTCGAAGCGCTAGCACCTTCGATGGGTAGACCGGTACACCTACATCCCCTACATCGCTAGTCCACCACTATAAGAGTTAGCGACTTAGTCGACTATGCGAGCCCAAAATGGCTTGTGGCTGCACCGTAAGTTACTAGTATGAATTATCTTATGATCCTTTGAGCTGGGTGGTGGTCCATAGGAAAATCACACGGTACCCCGGATTTCAAAAAAGCAGGCAAGTCTGGTAACCCTAGCTGCCTCAATCCACCCGGATGTGTATTTAAGTTGCCACCTTAGGTAAACCATTAATTAACAAACTCACATCATCATGGATATTCACTCACCCAATCCCGTCTACTAGCATAGCATGGCATAATAAGCAAGCAGAAGTAACTCCCAAAGGTTTCATAAGTAACAGGTAATAGGTACTACCTCATCTACTTCCCATCCACAGTTTAATTAGATCCTATTCATGCGATGTGTTTGAGAATTGATCTAATGCAATAAAAGCTGGGTAGTAGAAAAGGTATGATCAAGTGTTACTTGCCTTAGCGATGATCCATGAAACCTAGAGATTGAAGTAACAAGCGGCGCACTCCGGGTGATCTATCGAGAAAAACAACAAGCATACTGATAAGTACTCATCTAATGCAGGTAAATCTCGAATAAAGATCTAACGAGAAAGTCCAACTTAAGAACCACGGCTTCAAAAGAATCGAATCAAATAAAGCAGCGAAAGTCAAATGGCGAAAAGAAAACAGCTCGGTTCTAGCAATTTGAAACTAGGTCAAATTTTACAGCAGCAAAACTTGGTTTAAGTTGATTAGTCGGAGCGGCGGTTTGAGGCGAAACTCGGCGCTTGAATCACTGATTCCGATAAGCGGCGAGAAGATAAACTAGAAAGAAAATCGGATCTAAAATCGCTATCGAGAAAATAGCGGAATAAATCCGACTAAAAAGAAAAATAGCGAGCGGTTGAGCGAGCGGAGGTTAGTTAACGAGGCTAACCGGTGATCACGTTCGTTGAGGCGAGCGGTCCGTGACGCTTCGCTAAACAAAACCGGAAAGAAAAACGGCGAGAAAAACCGATCTAGGGTTTGGAAAGAAGACCAAAGCGAAAAACCGATCTAGAAAGCCGGAGCAGTTTCACGAAAAAACTGAACCGAGGGAAAAGGTGGCTTGAGGCTAGTACCTCGAAGCGAGGAGCTCGGCGGCGGTGGCAGTGGCAGCAGTGGCAGCAGGTGTGGGGCGGCGGCGGTGTAGTAAAGGCGGCGGCGGTGGTCTTATTCTTCTTCTTCTGGAGAGAGGAGAGGAGAGGAGGGCTTTGGTTTGATGTGTTAGAGGGGTGCTTGGGTATTTATTTTGGGGAGGGAGGGTTTTGCTTGGAGTAGGGGACAAGAATTAGACTAGGATTAGGAATCCTAAAACAAAAATGGAATAAGCAAGCAGGTCCAAATCCTACTAGGATTTGTAAAAGAAAAAAAGAAGCAGGCGTGGCGGCTCCTGGCGCTCGCTGCGTCTTGTGATAGCCTTGGCCTCTGGCTGGCGGCTTGGCGGCTTGGGCCTTTGGCCCGATCGCTTCTGACTTTTTGAAATCGGTTTGTGTATGAAAAATCTGAAAGAAAAATCTAAGCGAACTCCAAAATTAATAAAGTAAATTTTCCCGACTCCTAAAATAGGCGAACAAAATGAACTTTTACTCGGGCCTAAAATGCATTTTTTGAAAATCGCATTTTTCCTAGAAACAAATAAACTCCGAGAAAAATCCAAAATTGGATTTATTTATTAAATCTTCATTTTTCCTAAATTTTGGGAAAGTCATATTATTCCCTCTCATAGTTTTGATATTGGAAAAAATATTTGAAGATAAAATAAATAAAATCAAATGATCCTCTTTTCATAATTTGAGAGAACTCAAATACGAAAATTTCGAAATCTCCAACTCTCTTCGTGGGTCCTTGAGTTGCGTGAAATTTCTAGGATCAACAAAATGCAAGAAAATCTGCGATGCATGATGATCTAATGTATAACATTCCAAATTGAAAATTTGGGATGTTACATGTCTGGGTTGAATAAGGAAAGGAAGGAAGACTGTATTGTCCAAGAGAGTAGGCATCGAACCCGCATCAGGTTGAAAAGGGGAAAATCAGTAGCTAAGGAACGAGTCTCGTGTCTCTTGGTTGAAGATGGGTAGAAAGGCATGACAACGCAATAGAGAATGACCAGGTCGATCGGTTTGTTGTCCTCACATAGGAAAAGGTGGCTAAAGAGAACAAAAATGGGACGTAATCCACATATCTTTGCTGGATATTTGTTGCTCTGAGGCAACCATACCTCCCTCACCACTCTCCGTCCGTGGAGGTACATCGTCTTGGTCGCCTTGTTGAATGGGCCTCCATGCTCTTATTGCCACTTTTTTTGCTGTTAGTATACTTGCTTGTGATCTGAACAATTATGAAGACAAAATGCCAAAGCGGCTGATGTCATTTTATTTTGGTTAAGCTGCAGAGACAATTATGAAGACAAGAGGAAAGGTCAAAGTGGGCACCTCCTCCTCATTTGTTCTCTTGATTATCAAAAGGAAAGATCAAGTTTTTATGTTTGATCGATTATCAAGATTGGGATAGCAATTTTAAGGTCCCCGAGTTGAAATGATAATTACCTTGGAGGTACATGGTTTGCAATTTTTATCTGTCATTAGTTAATAATGCTAGTTACCTTTAGACTTTTGTATTTGGTTTAATGCTCATGCAGCTAGTATACCAATCTTTGAAACTTATTACCTTTACATTTTGTATTGTTAATTCTTATAGAAACCTTCCAATGCTAGAGTTTATTGAAATCATTGATAAAACCATTGTCTTGTACCACTGTAATAAACTAACTACTCTCTTGTTGCACTAGCCCTTTGGATTAGTGTATATTTGTAGTATTCAATGGTGTTGCATTAACTTATGGACAGAAATAAAGTGTGGCAAGCTTTCCCGGATATGTGCTCAAAGAAAACTACTACTGTTTTTCTAAATACTAGACATTTGGGTACTTTAAATTGAACCGCGAAAATGTCTTATATTAAGGAACAGAGGGTGTAGAGTTCACTTAAATTATCTCGGTAAAGCTAGTCACACCTTCGTTAAAATTAATGTTCATTATGTTATCGGAGGAGTGCATATGTTTGTCTCTAATGCTGTCTACTACATACCCGACATCATGATGTAATGTTAAGTCATTTCTTTTATGCAGTGTAACTAAATTGTCAGCGGTGATGGCATTTTATTTTAGTAGAACTGCACAAAATTTGCTTAAAGAAGAGGAAAGGTCGAGGAATGGCTCAGTTTTTGAGAAAAAACTATATGCGCCTTCGACATCAGCCGATGTTGCTTTATTTATTCCTTCAAGCAATTGGTTAGAAAGCAGTCTTGCTACCTTTTCCCATTAAGAAATTGGAATGCTTATATTTGTGAGTCTATGCTTCAACTAGTGCCACTTTTATAGTAATCACACTTTCAATATCTATGCAAGCAGGGATGCTCGATTTTAGTGGAGCTGCACAAAAGTCAAGCTGGTTCAACATTAGGAGCATGTTTTTCCAAACCTTTATATCAATTGGTGGCACTATGAGTTGTTCATTATGAAGGTACATGGTTTGCTACTATCTTGCTACTCTTTTGTCTTGTCATTAGATAGTAATACTAGTGGTTTGCATGTGAATTTATTGGCGGGGTGGACCTACATTGGAGGTGCGGGGCGAGGATTCAATGATTGGATGCTCAATTTCGGTTGTATCGATTTCACCTCTTCCATCACTGCGAACATGGTGTGGTATATGTTTACTAGCTGCTTGATATTTGTGCGAGCAGAGATATACGCCCGTTGCTATTGGCAAACAAACAAAGTGTCCGCAATTTTGGTTGAACTGCACAAGAGAATAGTATAGTCACTACATGCAGTGCCATTTAAAAATAGACACAAAGATTGGATAGTCACTTCATGGACTACAGAAAAGTAGTATTGTACTATTTACTGGCCAACACTTGGTGCTTCATTGCTTTGGTCTGATTATACAATGGGCATCATTTTCCCTAAGTTAAAGTTTGTATTCCGAAAATAGACTCGCGGTGTGATCGAGAGAAGACCAAATCGTATTGCAGTGGATGCTCCTCCATCATGTGTGGTTCATTCTCATGGTTCCAGCTGTTGGTGAAACCACTTACGTTTGCAAGAGGAATTGTATACTTCACAAACAAATTTGTCTTTCGGTCTGTACTGAATGTTGGCCAAGAGAAGCATCCATGTTAGTAGGAAGAAGAGATCTTTTTTCTAGATCTTTGCTTTTGGAGCTACATATTTGTATATGATCTGTGAATCATTGAGATGCACTAACATGTTGATCTTATGTATGGGAATCGTACTAGTTAGTTTTAGTTGCGACGCAAGATCCAAAGTGGCTGATCTTTACTTTTGGAGCTACATATTTGTATATGATCTGTGAATCATTGAGATGCATTATGATTACTTATTTACTGTTAGCTCGGTGTTTACAAATTCTTGATCGATCACTAGCTAACCTACAAATGCTTTTGGCAGTTTTATTTGCGGCGCAAGATGCGAAGTGGCAGTTTTTGAATAAAAATGCCTACCTCTGAAGAAACTGACAAGCTACACTATCGATCCTACACGAATAAAAATGCCTACCTCTGAAGTAACTGACAAGCTACACTATTGATCCTACACGGATAAATAGCATATCGCGCATGTACTACCTCCTTTCCGGTTTGCAGGGCTCAATTCAAGAAACAACCTACTTGATCCTACACGAATAAATAGCAGACCACGCACGTACTAGTACCTCCTTTCCGGTTTGCAGGGCTTAATTCAAACCTCTCACCAACCAACGTACTCTCTCCGTCCGGGTTTATTAGTCCCATGAGCAAAGCAGCAAGACCAAGGCATGGCAATAATTAACGGCATGCAGAAGTTTAAGCCTAATTAATTCCAGCGATTTAAGTGGTTGCATGCGTGCCCTCGGCTGCGAATCGTTGCATCTTTGCCGTGTCTTGCTGCGAGCAATTACGAGTGCTGCATGCAGCCGGCCGTGATTAAGGCAGCTAAGCGATGCAAAAAGTGCGCTTTAATTGTTGCGGGCTTTTAAATCCGTGAAATTATTATTGACAAGGAGGAGATGATTGAGTGCACTCATTTGACCGCCATGCGGCGTGCGACCCGAACGGAGACAGGGCAGCACGATCATAATTTCAGTTTCCCAGTATGCGTCTCGGGTAGGGGTCCCGAGCTGTGCGTCTAGGCGGATGGTAACGAGGAGACAAGGGACACGATGTTTTACCCGAGTTCGGGCCCTCTCGATGGAGGTAAAACCCTACTCTGCTTGATTGATATTGATGATATGGGTAGTACAAGAGTGGATCTACCACGAGATCAAGGAGGCTAAACCCTAGAAGCTAGCCTATGGTATGATTGTTGTAATGGTTATGCATCCTATGGACTAAAACCCTCCGGTTTATATAGACAGGAGAGGGCTAGGGTTACAGTCGGTTACAATGGTAGGAGATCTACATATCCGTATCGCCAAGCTTGCCTTCCACGCCAAGAAAGTCCCATCCGGACATGGGGCGAAGTCTTCAATCTTGTATCTTCATAGTCTTGGAGTCCGGTGATGATGATAGTCCAGCTATCCGGACACCCCTAGTCGAGACTCCTCGGTAGCCCTGAACCGGGCTTTAATGCGATGAGTCCGGCGCACATATTGTTCGGCATTGCAAAGCGGGTTCCTCCTCGAATAATTCATAGAAGATTGTGAACGCCAGGATAGTGTCTGGCTCTGCAAAATAAATTCCACATTCCACCGTAGAGAGAATAATATGTACACAAGTTCAATATGCTAACATATTTTGTGGCATGACGTCATACCATCATCAAGCCTTTACTTGAATCGTTTTTATTATACCACCTCGGTAGCGTTTAGCGGCGGTTTCCTTAGCACGTCTTGTCGAGCGAGATCGTGTTCCCCTTATTCGGGATTCCCATCAATACGGACGTGGGTAACCCAACGCGCCATTGATGGTGGCGCAGGAGATAGCGAGTTTTACCGGGCGGTGGGGCGCATAGTCTTTGTCGCCCATATATAAGGGATAAGGATCCACCTTTTTACCTCGCCTTCTTCCTCCTTTGCTTATCCATCTCCCGCACTTGAGCTCAATGCCCAAGCTCACATCTCGCCTCAACCTTCTCCGGCCATGTCGGGCGGGAGGCAAGTGGTTGGTCTCCTCCGTTCTGGAGGGCACATCGAAAAGTTGTGCGGCGCGGATACCTTTCAGCGACATCGTGCATTTGCCCGACGAGGCAGCTCATCCCACCCTAGGCCCCATGAGAGGTCGTATTTCTTCCCCACTTCCTCCATGGACTGGGCTTCCCACTTCATTCGTTCGTCAGGGGCTCATGTACTACTACGGCACTGGACTTCCACGATCTGGCGCCGAACTTCATCCTCAATATCTCGGCGTTTATCGTGGGTGTGCGAGCCTTCCTCTGCATCCGGCCCCACCCGACTTGTGGCTAAGACCTTCAATGTCAATCTGAAGGTAGTGAAAGGCGTCAAGCGGAGTCTTGGGCGCCATGGTGGGCAAAATGCCCAACATTACAGCTCGAGGGCCTTCGTGGAGTCCGTCAAGGGTGGCAATTGGGGTGGTTCTACATCACCGAGCAGCGTGACCCTAAATGGGCAGCGGCTCCGAGTTCGAATCTGGTATCCCCATGCAGCTCACCTCACGGAAAAAGAAGGGCTTGCTATGGTGCAATTCGGAGGCAGCGGGACTCGATCTGTCTCGGACCTTAGTGAACAAAGCTTAGGCTTGTCAATGTGATCCAGTCATGCCCGTCGCGGATTCTCCCTGCCAACAGCGGGCCTTCAATTTGTGGGAGTTCGATCCGGCACAACACCCGACCTGGCGGGCTCTTGACCTGACGTCTGAAGCTGCACGGAGGTGCTGTTCAAGCGGAGCCCCGCATCATGACGGAAGACCGCGGATTCAGCACCAGCGCCCGGCGGCGAGGTAAGCTTTGTTATCCTCTATGGGACACTTATTTTCTTTCATAGTTTGACTCTATGTGGGATTTAAAACTCCCAATTCCTTTAGCAGGGGTGGCGAGAGGGCGTCCGGACGGAGTGGTGTCGGCTCCCCTTCGAAGACCAGCGGATGCCCGTTTAGCAGGGCTGCTAGTCGGCACTTTATGTGGTGCGGAGAAAGAAGGCCACGGGAACTCGAAGGAGTTCGGTGCAGTGATGTCGGACTCATCGTCCGATGGCTCGGCGGACTCCTCCCGAGCGAGGAGGAGAAGAGGACTCTCCCAAGAGGGGAGAGAGGAAGAGAAGGCTTCCCCAGGGGAGGCGAAGGGTCAGAGGAAGGACCCTTCCTCCGGACAGCTCTGCCAGCATAGCGTTGGCGGCGAAGAGTGGCCCTCAAGGGCCAAGCCTCCGGCAAGATCGTAAATATCAGTTCTGAATGATTTATAATTTCTCTTTTGTGCCACGTAGTGTCCTTCTAATGCCGCACACTACGTAGTCCGGCCGAGATGATCTTCTGCTTCATCAAGCGGGTCCACAGCTCCGTCGGATGTAGATTCCATTCATTGCCTCCACCCCTCGCGACAGGGGCCCGAGGTGGGATCCCGGTGGGGACCCATCGGGAGGAGGCTCGGGAGGTGCCACAAGGCAGCCTCCGGACTTAGCACGGACTCCATGCGGAACCCATGATGGTTGGTCGTGGCTGCCGCCGTAGAAAGGGCAAGACCGTGACACGGTAGCCTCCATCCAACGGGCGCGGACAACTTGTTGGGCGCTCAGCGGCGCTTCCATCGAGGAAGAACACCGCACTATCATGAGTGCGGTGATTGAAGGTTTAGCTCACCAAGGCGGTCGACCGAAGCTGCAGCAGCCTTCTAACAGGCTTTGAGGTAGAAGTTTTAAAATATGTAATATAATACCGCATAGACAGTAGCCCACGATGCTCGGTTCGGTGTTGGAAGAAAAACGGTGAGGATCTATAAAAAATATACAGAGTGCTAAAATTATGTCAATATGGGTTTGCAGGCTGCTTGCTGCTGACCTCTGCCGCCTTGAATGTGGAGGTCGGTGCTTTGAAGCGGGACCTCGGCGGTCGAAGCACAGGCTCGGCCTTGCCAAGCTACTCGAGGACAAAGAAGGTGAGTAACACCGCATTAAATATGTACCTTCTGAGAAAAGGATTTTGGTTGCAATAGACATAACAAGGATAGCGTGGAGTGCTGGGGGCCAAGAACAAGGTGGCGACCACAGAAGGAGGCCGTGTCATGACGAGCATAATCTTGGCCCGGAGGCAATGAAGCGAGAAAGCGAGGCGCGGGTGGCGGAGGTGCGGCAAGAGCTCGAGGATCTCATGGAAAAGCATTAGAGTTTGGGCGCGACTCAAAGACTCGAGAGTCCGAGCTTTCCTCGGCTCATGGAAGTGCCAAAGCTGCCAAGGCCGAGACCCATAAGGCCGTCCAGGAGATTGAGGCGGTGAAGAAAATAGCGGCGGGTAAGGCATTTTTCATGCAAAGCAAGCATGTGAATGTAAATTACCTCTTACTTACCCGAGTTGGAGCTCTCGGTGACATTTGCAGATCTGCCTCGCGGCGTGTCCGATGCCGCCGCATTCTCTCGGGCGAGGAGGAGCTCAGCGGAGAAGGTCTTGGTCTCAATATCTTTGAGGCGGACATCCAGTGCCCCTAGCGACTAGCTGAAGTAGTGGTCGAGCTCCACAAGGTAGCCGAGCAGGCCATGAAGGGCCTCATAGTCCGGCTATGGCACGGAGAGGCCATGCCTAGGAGCTACTTACGCCTCGTCTGGCGGTGGTGGATCGTGCCTGGGTGGAAGTCATCAAGCGCTCACTTTGCATTGAAGGTGCCGTCGGGCCTTGCCCGCATAAAGGTGCAAGGCGCAGGCTGGATCTTGAAGGCTTATCGCAGACGCGCGCCGCTGGTGGGCAAGGAGTATCGTCGCCCGAAATGTACTATAAGAGTGTCTGAAGGGTGCCCACAAGATTGCGGATGAGTGCCCCAAAGATGTAATTTTGAATAGACTCGCAATGTGTTATCTGTGCTGAAAACTTTGTTCATATCGCTAAACAGCGCTTGTTAATTTAAAATATTACCTTACGTGCGGCCGTTTATCAAATCGAGAGATGGCAAGTCGTAAACTTCAGCCCCCATGCCACAGTCTTTGGGGTGTTGGGATAAACTTGGCGCTCTTGTTCCAATTTTGGGTCCATCTAGGGGGCGCTCAACACAACGAACAAAGGCAACGGACTTATAATGCTTGAACACTCTCCTTAGCCATAGAATTCTATAATTTTAAATTTGGCGAAGCCCCTAGTGTTCGGAAGGCCGAATTGAGGCGCTATCACGCCTTGGCGGACACAGCCGGTTCCTCGCTCTAAGCGGCATAAGTCTTTAGGGACTCGAAAAGACCTCTCGAACAGCGACCAGCTCTCACCTTATCATGGCCAGTCGGTTTAGCTTTCTCCTTTGGCGCTCGCCCAGCTCAGCAGGGGGCAATCGCGAGTGGTTCTCCAGTGCTACCTTAGCGCCGGAGCGGGCGTAAGGTACCAAAACATGGGGCCGGGCAAACCCAACTATTGACCCAAGACATGATTGAAGCCGATGCATATAGAGCTATAAGTTGGGGTGCCGCACTTGTGAAAGTGTTCGGACTTATCACACCATAATGCGAGAACATAAGCCCCTGGTGTATTCGGCCGTACCAAAGTGTACAGATGCAAGATGTCATAAATGAACATATATATATATATATATATATATATATATAAGGAATGCAATTATAAACAAAAAGTGATGCATTGTTTATTCAAGGAATTCTGCCATGAGTGCAGAACGATACAAATAGTGCGGTAAGCAAGGGTTGGACTATTAAAGGTGTCTCCCTCCAGGGGTAGGCTGCGGAATGGTGTATTAAACAGATGTAATGCTCATAATGGAGACCACCTGAGTGTTCATCGTAGCCTTTGTTCCTCCCTGGCTGTTGGATCGTGAGTTCGGCAGGTTTACCGTCGGACGGAGTCCTGTGGATAAAAAGAAGAATAAGAAAAATAAAAAGAGCGACACACTTGGGAGCCCCTGGTGAGGTTGAGCCGCACTCTGGGCCTGTCGCGGTCGTACCCCTCCCCCTATGCCCATGGTATCTCAGGCGTAATGATGTCTGCGAAGGCTGATCTTGCAATCATGCAAGGGCTGGGGTTGAGGCCGCATTACTCTGGCGATGCTCGAGCGTGCTAGGTGGTCTTGATTGATGTTACTCGGTAGCGTTTGGCCATGTCCGGTCGTTTAACGGCGGACTCGAAAATGCCTTAAAGGCTGCTCTGTATACGCGAGAGCCGTTGTGTGTTCCTCCGTTCGGAGGGCGTTGATGTTTCCGTTGACCGTGATGACTCCATGAGGGCTGGCATCTTGAGCTTGAGGTATGCATAATCGGCACCGCGTTGAACTTTGCAAGCAGCGGTTCGTCCGGCGAGCGTGATAGCCCTGCGGAGCGGGACTATGTCGAAGATTAACTCCTCGCCGGAAATTATCCGGGATCCGAAGACCACTTCGGTGTGATTGAGCACATACAATTGGCCTCAACACCTGGTATAGCGCTTTGAAGGTCGTCTTTGTAGGTTTAATCCTTGAGGGTCTATGCCCATCTTGCGCCTTGTATCTGATAAAGCGAGGTTCGAGGGCTCTGCTGCTAATCCATCGAGGACTCTAGTGAGTGAAATCCATCGGCGATTGGGTCTAAACCAATGCGGCGAATCTGCCATGGCGAATCTTGGTAAGGTGGTCCCTTGATCGAAAGTGATCGGGCAAGAGGACCATGGGTTGAACTTCGGAGACTCTGGCTCCATCACATACCGTCCCTAAGTGCGCTTCCGCTCCCTCTTGGGTATGTGGGTTGCGTATATCATGTTTACCGTCCGCACTTGTGAAAACCCATACATCCTCTACTATTCGGCGGCGAGTCTCCTCCTCGTCGTCGCTATGCAGCCCTTGTCATTGTTTTGACAACTAATTTGCTGCACCTTGAATACCCAACAATCCCTGTTGGTGTGGTTAGCTGGCTTTTCGAAGTGCCATGTATCGGCAAGAAGCGGTCGAGTATTCGGTCCAAATTGGATGGACCGGAGTGGTTCTTTTGAATGGCTTCTTCGGCGACGGGTTTAGAGCCTCTGAATCCGGCGTTGACTACCGTATCTTTAGTGTTATCGCCGTTAACGCGGCGTTTGTTTTTGTTGCGTGCGCGACCTGCCATTGTGGTCCTTGTTGTCGGACTGCGGAATTTTCTTTGAGGTTATTCTTTGCGAGCTAGCCGGCTGTCCTCTCCCGCCTGAAGCGGGTCATGAGTGATGTGAGGGCTGCCATGGATTTCGTCTTTTCTGTCCTAGGTGCGGGCCAGCCACTCGTCGCGGATGTTATGTTTGAAGGCTGCGAGGGCCTCTGCATCCGGACGGTCGGCGATTTGATTTTTCTTTGTTAGGAACCGTGTCGAGCTATGCGGCGATTCGTCTGCTGCTGAATTATGTGGCTTAGGTCGCCGGCGTCGGTGGTGCACATATGTGCCACTGGAAGTTGTCGAGAATCGGCTTCGAGGTCCTCCCAACACCCAATTGATTCTGCGGGCAAGCTGTTAAGCCAATGCCGAGCTGGTCCTTTAAGCTTGAGTGGGAGATACTTGATGGCGTGGAGATGCGTCGCGCGGGCCTTATGGATATGAAGGAGATAATCTTGATCCAAACCGCGGTCTGTTGTGCCATCGTAGGATTCGATGTTCACGGGTTTAAACCCTTGAGGATTTGATGATCCATTGCCGTGCATGAAGCATAGTGGGTGTCTTGGCGCCTCTATATTGAGCAATATCACGGCGTAGCTCAAGAAGGCGTTATGCTGCTGTGTTGACCCGGCGGAGTTCTGTATCCGGCGCGGCGGTAGTCGTCGTGGGTAAATGGGGCGCCCGTGATCCGTAGATGGATCTGGATTGTCTTGCCTTGTCCTCAATATATCCATAAGTCGGCGCATTCTCCCGTGGCTGCGCTTTTCGGCGGTCTTGGGAGTGCGGTTACGGCGGAGGCCTAGATGCCTCTCTGTCGCGGCCACGAGGTGGTCGGTCTTCCGTATTGTGCGCTGGTGATGAAGGTTTGTATGCTTCCTCCTCTAGTCGGGGGAGCAACTTGCGTTTTGGGTAGATTTTGGAGGGGCGTTCGAGTTCATACTCTTCGACCGCGAGGACCTCGGTCCATTTGTCGGCCAGCAGGTCTTGATCAGCTCGAAGCTGTTGCTGCTTCTTTTTAGGCTGTTCGCCGTGGCCATTAGCCGGCGTTTAAAAGCGCTCTTGTTCGGCGGGATCCTCGGGCACGACAAATTAAATCGTCGTTGAGGCTTGCCTCGTCTCGGAGGAGGCATGTAATTGTCATCCTCCTCGTGCGCGCTCTCTCTTAAGGGCTGGCTTCCCGTCCTCGTGTCTGAATCTTCTTTGGAGGGTTGTCTTGACACTCTGGGGTGTTATTATCTCCGGTGCGGAATCTCCATTCTTCTTTGTGGCGGGATTTAGGCGGCGCCCGCTAACGGCTTGGCGCTTAGGCTATTTCTTAGAGAATCTGCCTCCGATGCTTCTTCACCGTCCCCATCCTTTGGGTTGTCCACCATGTATATGTCATATGGCGAGGTGGTCTTCCGGTGCCCGTAGTCCATACCATCTTGGTCATAGTCTAGCATGTCGGTTAGATGCGTCGGCGGTGGCTACAAAGTGGGTGGTGGGTGGGCTTTGAATTTCTTCGTCGTCGCATCCCAACCATCGACCGCGATCGGCGAGGGTTCTCGATAACGAGAGATGCTTTAGCGAATTCAGGATGTCGCCAAAGGCGAGTCTTTGAAAAGATGTCAGCGGTGAACTCCATGATCGGCGTAATCGGATTCGATTGGTAGAGGCGCGAAGGTTGGTCCGGCAAGGAGTCCGGCACCTCGAGTCACGAGCTTTATAAGGGACACGGTCGATATTCGGCTCCATCGCCGTAAAGGTTGCAGCTCGGCGGTGTCAGCCACATCCTTGATCTGCGCGGTCGGCTCCGAACTATGGGTCGGGGCGGATTAGTGTCTGACCTCAAGGTTACATTGATGGCGAGCTAAATCATGCCCATCGCGGCGGTCGCGGCACGCTCGGTTGTGGCTCGAATCCATCGAAGATCAAATCTCCGTGGATGTCGGCCGTGAAGTTTAGGCTTCAAATCTGACGATGGCGGGCGTAGCTTTCAATCTGCTCGGATGGCCAAGTGAATTGGCCCTTGATGCAAAACCGCCCGAACACGAAGATCTGTCGGGGGAAAATTCTCACCACTGGACTGCGTTGTTGTTGATTGAAGAAGCCATCGAGCCTATCGGTGGCGACGGAGGAACTCTCAATGAAAGAACCATTGTCGGTGTCAAAACCGGCGGATCTCGGGTAGGGGTCCCGAGCGTGCGTCTAGGCGGATGGTAACGGAGACAAGGGACACGATGTTTTTACCGAGTTGGGCCCTCTCGATGGAGGTAAAACCCTACTCTGCTTGATTGATATTGATGATATGGGTAGTACAAGAGTGGATCTACCACGAGATCAAGGAGGCTAAACCTAGAAGCTAGCCTATGGTATGATTGTTGTAATGGTTATGCATCCTCTGGACTAAAACCCTCCGGTTTATATAGACAGGAGAGGGCTAGGGTTACAGTCGGTTACAATGGTAGGAGATCTACATATCCGTATCGCCAAGCTTGCCTTCCACGCCAAAGAAAGTCCCATCCGGGACACGGGGCGAAGTCTTCAATCTTGTATCTTCGTAGTCTTGGAGTCGGCCGGCGATGATAGTCGGCTATCCGGACACCCCTAGTCGAGGCTGCCTCACCTAGTTTTCCACGGCAATTTGGCGCTAAGCCATTATGCATTGAATTGAGATGACCGTCGCGCTACCTTCCCGTATATAATCTTGTTTCCGGTATTCTCCGGTGCCACCGTGACCCAACTTGCCATATCCTCATAAGCCCCCCCCAGCCGGCGTCGCTTCGCCACGTCCGCCATGCCCCGCCCGTCCATGATGGCGGCGCGGGCGATCGCGCCGGAACTAGTGTTGGTTTTTTCACGGAAGGCGAGATGGAGGAGGAGGCATTCTATCTGTCTTTAGATGGCAATCGTGGATCGAGGAGTTGTTGGGCGCAACCGCATGGTGGAGGCGAGGAGTTGTTGGGCGCGACCGCTGGCGGAGGAGCGGTATGCGCCGATTGCGCCCGCCAGGACATGGAGCAGCAGCGCACCGGCGCTCTGAGTCGCGGCGAGCGCCCTCAAGCTGGGCCGACTACGTGGAGGCGGCGCCCGACAAATAGCCACGGAGGCTGTTGAGCGCGCGCAGCGTTCATGCGCCAATTTTTGTAGCAGCTCGTCAAGTGGGTTTCCGGCTTGGAAGCGCCGGTGGACCACGCCCGGCATGGAAAGGGCCAGCGCGCAGCAACGCACCCTATCGCACCTCACAGCAAGTCGGCGGCGCCCGGCGTTTAAGCGTGTACCGCCCGGCATCGTCTAGTTAGCTAAGTAAGTTAGTACTTGTCTAGTGGGAGTAGATAGTTAACTTGGCTATGATGGTTGTCAATGTGGAAGTTCGATTACTCTATATGTGGATCGGACACATTACTTTGCTCTGAATGTTGAACTTTCCGTTTGAACGTATGGAATGGGCTGTTATTTTTCTAAATGGGTTGTATTTGTCCTCCACGGGTTTAGAGGCTGACTTGTGGGCCTAGCAAGTTGACACATACACAATCGGGAGATGATTATGCGTGAAGAGGATGATGAGGGACCCACCAAGGTCATGGCGATCGTAAGCAAGTGCCTCCTTATTTCAAGCCAATAAAAAATGGCTCCTCCTAGTGGATTCGACATCGGGTCCCATGCCATTGTCAGCGTAGTCGATAAGCGAGAGAATTACTGTGACGGTGACACTAGGGACCCGACAGCTCGCCCGATTATTTTTGTTTTGGGTTAATTTGATAAATGCCTCAGAAATGCCACTACAATTTCCAAACTTTGAAAATGCCATTTCATGCCATTTCTAGTGGCATTTTTGAAATCTGGGTGGCATTTTCAAGGTTGCAAACTACGATGGCGTTTTCAAAGTTTGCAAAAATTGCGGAGGCATTTTCAAAGTTTGGAAGTGCGTTGGCAATTTATGAATCACCATAATTGGAGTGGCATTTATCTAATATGTTTTTGAGGCAGGCGGGTGTCAGTGGGCATGCGGGACACTCTGGCTTGTCTGAACAGACCTTTTCTTTTATGTTTACCACAGACCAGCCCGATAAATTTTTTTCTTTTTGAAAATGGCTAGCCTAGTTTTTTGTAATTTGTCAAGTAAGTCACTTTATCGGGCTGTTGGGCTGAGGCGAGGAGAGCTTCATTGGTGGCGAAGATAACCTATCGATAATGAAATGGGCTGTACATTTTAAAACACATCAAACCGGCAATTAGTTTCAAATATCTTTTTCATTTCAAGATTTTAAATTGCATTGATTTTTATCGTGGACAATTTATTGGATTTTATATTGATATACATTTATTTTTAAAATCAGTCTGAATGTGACTTCGAAATTTGGGATTAAAAAGCAGTTCAGACCGCACCGACATATGCAAAATTTCATATAATTTTTTAACCGTGGCCACAATATGGGCTGTAATGCTAACAAAAGAATATGGGCTCCAAAAACCCGTAGAATTAGCAAATGGGTTGTAAAGTATTTTTGAAATAATGGCAGATGGGTTGTGCTATTTGTTTTCCACAGATTTGAGGCTTTCCACAGATGGCCTGTATACTGTTGATGTCCATCCAACGGCCGTCGTGCTTCTTCAATCTCTGCTCTTCTGCTCGGCCCGCTCAAACAAGCACGCCGGGACTGCTGCTCCCTCCTCCTGTGGCCGGCTGTGCTACCCGCGTGAGCCTCACCGCCCACCGTACTCCCATCGCTAGCCTAGCTATCCCTCTACTCACCCTCGGTCCACACATGTTGTTATTCTCCGGCAGCAGCGAGCGAACGATAAACCCTCGTCTTGCTCGCGTGGGAAATAAGCTGCCGAGTATTCCACGGCTCCGTGTCGTTTCCTTCCTAGGCCTCGCCGTCGTCCCTATACTGGTGCTCTCGGCGCGGCCTGGTCAGCGTGGTCGATGAGCGACATCCGCCAGTGGGTGTACATGGAGAGGTGACAATTTGGGTCCTGACGCCGCAAGAAATGCCTCCTTATTACCGCAAAATAATGATTCCTCCGCGACATCGGGACCCACGAAAGGGCCTCTGTATTTCGCGGAAACGTTACTACGGCGACGGCTCGGACCCACCAGCTATATATTACGCGCAAAGAAGTGCCTCCTTATTACGCCAAAAAAAATACTCCCCAGCTATTGGGACCCGATATAGTGGGCCTACTAAGTTGCGAGGGCGAAGGGCTTTGTCAACTTAGTCAATATCTGCGATTCTAGCTCATTGGTGTCGATGTCCATCCAGCGGCCGTAGTGCTTCTTCAACCTCTGGTCTTCTTGCTCCGGCCGCCCAAAGCAGCGCCGGTCGTGCCTTTGCTCCTGCCTCTGTGGTCGGTTGTGCTGCCACGGAGGCCTCACGCTATACTACTCCCACGGCTGGCGGGCCATCCCTCCTCCACTCACCCCACCCCTGTTACCTGCGGGGGCGGCGGCGCCTGTTGAACAGTGAACCCTCGTACTCCTCTCCGCGTGGGCATCAAGCTGCCGCGTCTTCCCGGCTCCGCGTCGTCCCTTCCTAGGCCTCGCCGTCGTCCACCGCCATGGTGCTCTCGTGGCATGGTCGATGTGGTCAGCGACCGAATTCCATCGGAAGAATCTTTGTCGTGGAGAGGTGGCAGTGGGTCCCTGACAACCGCAAGAAGTGCCTCCTTATTCGCGAAAATAATTATTCCTCCACGGCATGAGGGACCCACTGACGGGCCACGAGTACTTCATGAAAAAGCGTTTGCCCACATTGCTGGGACCCACCCGCAGGCCACCTTATTTCACAAAAAATGTTCCCCTAACATCGGCTCGGACCCACCGGAAGTGCCTCCTTATTACGCATAAAAAAATGAATACCCCCCCCAACTAGGTGGGACCCACCTTGGTGGGAGGCTGACTTGTGGGCCTACTAAGTTGACGGGGACGGAGGGCTTTGTCAACTTAGTCAATATAAACAATTCTAGCTCAAGTGATCGTACAATGTCCATCCAATGGTCGTAGTGCTTCTTCAACCTCTGGTCTTCTTGCTCCAGCCGCCCAAAGCAGCGCCGATCGTGCCGCATGCTCCTGCCTCCCGTGGCCGGATGTGCTGCCGTGGAGGCCTCACCCCTACTATTCCCACGGCTGGCGGGGCCTGCGGCGATGGCAACCTCACACGCAGGCCGAACGGTGAACCCTCGTACTCCTCTCGGCGCGGGCTTCAACTTCGCGTCTTCCCGGCTCCCGTCGTCCCTTCCTAGGCCTCACCGTCGTCCACCACCACTGGTGCTCTCGGTGTGGCGTGGTCAGCGTGGTCGAGGCGATTTCCATCGGACGTGGGTTGTATGTGGAGAGGTGACAGTTGGGTCCACAGGCTGCAGCAGAAGTGCCTCCTTATTACGGAAAATCATTATTCCTCCACGGCAGCGGGGACCCACGGACGGACCACCGTATTCGTGAAAAAATGTTTCCCCATTGCTGGGACCCACCAGCTACACCTTCGCGCAAGGAAGTGCGTCGGGCAAAAAATGATTAGCCCCTCATTGCTGGGACCCTGGCTACATTTTCACACAAGGAAGTGCGGCGGTCGGGACCCACCTGGTGAAGCGTCGTGGTGTTGTCATTCAGTGTGACGATATGCGTACATCTTGGTCGTTGTAAGCGGCGCGCGTGTAAGTAGTAAAGCGCGCCGCGTAGCATGTACAAATGCATTACATCGGCGAGGGTGCAAGAAAGAAAATCTGACAGCGCATGTGTACATCTGGTGAGGTCTCGAGCGCCTAATCGCGCGCTCGTCTGGCGAGGCTCGTGTTCATGGGAGGAAATGGAATGCGTCGTGTTCATGGGGAAGCAGCGGAATGCGTCGTGTTCATGGGGAAGCAGCGGAATCGTCATGTTCATGGGAGGCAATGGAATCGTCGTGTTCATGGGGAAGCAGCGAGAATCGTCGTGTTCATGGGAAAGCAGCGGAATCGTCGTGTTCGCCGGGAAGCGAAAAATGTCGTGTTCGCCGGGAGCAGCAGGCAGCGTGGGAGCCAACCGGCTTGGGCGGAGCGCGGCGATGAAGCGAGGCTGGCGTCTTGCAAAAGCGGAGAAGCGGACCTCCTACGGTCGAAAGCGAAGTCTGTTGATCGGGAGGGTGTGGCGTTCCATAAAACAAAGTAAATGGACCTCCTACGTTGAAGCAGGGGTCTGTTGATCGGAAGGGTGTGGCGTACCGCCAAAAGCGGGCGAAAGCGGACTTGTGTTCGGCTTCTACAGTGAAAGCAGGGGGAGGTGTGGTGTACGCAAAATGGTACTCCACGGGATCTGTTCATCTCCGTCGACCTCCTCTAGCCTCCACGGGCTACCGTCGACCTCCTCCGGCCTCCACGGGCTCTGTTCATCCGGCCTCCACAGCGCTACTCCGCCGACTCTTGTTCAACCACCCCTCCACGGGCACCCCTCCACCGTCTCTGTTCATCCAACCCTCCACACCACGGGGTCTGTTCAACCACCCTCCACGGCCACCCCTCCACCGTCTCTGTTCATCCAGCCCTCCACACCACGGTCCTGTTCATCGAGAACGCGCCACCGCTCCTTATTCATCGAGGCGGCATCGATAAACCCATTAGTAGCGATAGCGAAGAATCGCTCCATCGGGTTGATTAACAGCCATCGATCGATCGCTCGGGTTCGATGTCGTAGCCCTCTGATTCTGTCGCTTCGGGTTGATTAGAACCCAGCGCCTCGCTCAATTTAGTTAGAGCCAGCGCCTCGCTTTTGCGCTCGTGCGTACAAGAAAGCAGCGCATCGCTCCGCCCCGACCTCCCACCGTAACGGCAACTCCCCAAAATTTCCTCCCCTCGTTTCTACCACGGTTTTTCCGTCATGGGCGGTCCAAAGAATGTCATGCAGCTGCGTCTCGGCCCGCCGGGGCGAAAAGCCCATTACTGTCATGATTTTTTGTCATAGAAGTAAGAGCCCACCACATCTATGATGATCTGGGTTTTGTCACAATTATCGTCCCAGAGGTGCCATATGTATGTGAGAAAAAAAAATTCATTCGGCCCAAAATGTCACGGATGTGTCTTTTTTGTAGTAAGCGATAGGCGAAGGTGTCCCGTCTTTCGATGAGATGGCGGATTCGCTTTAGTGGAAATCGACTTTGGCGATCCGACTCTGAGCGTGCGAGGGCGTCGCGCCTATATGTCGCTAAACCAACTACGAGAGGTTATTGACCACGCGAACACGATCAACGACCACGAGGTTACATTTCCTGCGAGCAAGCGAAGAACAAGCAAGCTGAGATTGCAATCTGGATATTGCGAATATAAGATGAAAGCTTTATTGATCAAGGTGGGGTTACTGTGGCCTTTATGCAGTCGTTGAACACAAGCGAAATGCGAAGTTGCAGCTATGGCGAACTTTTAATCTAAAAACCCAAAGTCTAAGCGGTGCCCTAAGGGCTGTATATATGGAGGAAGAGGGGTGAATTTCATGGCCCTTGGTGGAGGGTCGAAACTAACCCTATCTCTTGTTTCCCCACACATCGGACTCTAAAATAGCCTATACTTATGTATTTCGAAATTACATGGGCTGGCCCAATAATAAGGTAATGTGACACCTAGAATAGTCTCTGGACGAATTTTATGAAGTGGCATCTTGTATATTTCGTCCAAGGCTTCATGCACTCATTATGGTGGCTTCAAAGTCTGAAATCATCACTTGTAACTCCGTTCTTGTTCCCCTTGTGCATGCCATCATCTCCATGCTTGTTCTTGCTCAATGTTCATCCTTCTCCAAGCTAGGCCCTTCATTTGTAAGCAAAATAAATGTATCCAATTTAGGCGACATCATATTCTCATGAACATTAGAATCATTACCAAAAGCGAAAGTACACAGTAATTTAGTTGGCGTCTTGTGAGCTCTAGTAATTAGTCCGGTATGTATAGTAGCGAGGGCTGTGGGTGTAACAATGGTATTGATGTCCTCATCATCCTCCCTTCTTGAAATGAAGTCGTCCTCGACGGAAGTTCATCTTCCTCACCAAATATGGCTTCAAATATGCAATGTTAAAAGTGGGACTAACCCCAAAATCTGCGGGCAGCTCAAGTTTATATGCATTATCATTTACTTTCTCCAACACCTTAAAGGGACCCGGACCACGTGGCATTAGCTTTGATTTGCGCAAATCGAAATCTATCCTTACATAAATGTAACCAAACAAGATCTCGGTGCAAACACAACATGTTTTCTACCCTTATCTCCGACAAGTTTATATTTAGCATTCATCGCTCAATGTTTTCCTTAGTTAACTCATGCATTTTTAAAATCAATTCAACACGTTCTTTAGCATCAAAATTAACCTTCTCCGAAGATGGAAGAAGCAACAAATCAATAGGTGCAGTAGGAAACCATACACAACTTCAAAGGGCACATCTTAGTAGTAGAATGCAATGAGCGATTATAAGAAAATTCAATATGAGGCAAGCATTCCTCCACATTTTCTTATTATTCTTTAGAACAGCCCTAAGCATAGTAGACAATGTTCTATTGACTACTTTAGTTTGTCCATCGGTTTGGGGGTGACAAGTAGTACTAAAAGCGGTTTAGTCCCCAACAGCCCATAAACATCTCCAAAAGTGACTAAGAAATTTAGTATCACGATCTGAAACAATAGTATTTAGCACACCATGCAAGCGAATAATTTCACGAAAGAACAAATCAGCAACATTAACGACATCATCGCTTTTATGACATGGTATAAAGTGTGCCATTTTAGAGAATCTATCCACGACAACAAATATGCTATCCCTCCTTCTTTGTTAGAGGTAAACCTAAAACAAAGTCCATAGATATATCCTCCCAAGGAACACTAAGCGCGAGCAAGGCATATATAAACCATGAGGATTGAGTGGTGACTTAGCTTTTTGACATGTAGTGCGGTGAGCAATAAAGCGCTCAACATCCGTCGCATCTTTGGCCAAAAGAAATGTGTAGCAAATCGTCCTTCGTCTTCTTCACGTCAAAGTGTCCCATTAGTCCTCCTCCATCGCCTCTGCAACAACAAAAGGCGAAACGAGCTAGCTGGAATGCATAGCTTGTTAGAGCGAAACACAAATCCATCATTAACGGCGAACTTGTTCCATGTTCTACCTTCTTTACAATTCTCAATACATCGCTAAATTCAGCATCATGCACATATTGATCTTTGATGGTCTCCAAACCAAATATTCTAAAGTCAAGTTGTGAAAGCATAGTATATGACGAGACAATGCATCGACAATAACATTTTCTTTACCCTTCTTGTGTTTAATGACATAAGGAAAGTCTCAATGAATTCAACCCATTTAGCATGTCTACGATTCAGTTTAGCTTGACTTTTAATATGTTTCAAAGATTCATGATCAGAATGTATAACAAATTCTTTGGGCCATAAATAATGTTGCCATGTCTCTAAAGTCCGAACAAGAGCATATAATTCTTTATCATAGGTAGAATAGTTCAAACTAGGCCCTCAATTTTTAGAGAAAAGTATACAACAGGTTTGCCATCTTGTAATAACACACCTCTAATCCAATTCCACTAGCATCACATTCAAGCTCAAAAGTCTTATTAAAATCAGGAAGTTGGAGTAAAGGGCATGTGTCAACAGCTTTCAATCTTGTGAAGGCTTCTTCTGTGCGGTACTGAAAGTGCAACTAATCCCAATTGGTTTGGTAATTAATAACAACATATATATCATTGAACTAATAGTTTCTTGAGAATCATTTGAGAAAGTTGATTGATATGGGTATGGCAGGGCTGAAGAAGTGGACCCCTCAAAATGCTAAGGCAAGCATTGGCAAAAGCTCAAGACTCCATTTTTGGTTTAGTGATCCAAGATCACATTGAGTCTATAGGAAAGCCAATACTATTAAAGGGATGAGGTTATGATAATGATCTGGTTGCTCAAAGTGCTTAGTGATACATCTCCTAAACTATCGGCAACTCTTCTTGCCATATACACTCATAAGTAATCTCGGTACCACCGATTTCCTAAACTTCAGTCTGCAAGAGATGAACCACCTCAGCCATATAGCCAAACCCTAGAAATCTCGGATTTTCCGATTACGAACTCGGTCTCACGAAACTTGAGTTGCCAAGCCTACGTGACATACGTCATCAAATCGGTGTCACGAGATGATGAAATCGATCCCCAAGATTGGCAAGCTCTTGTCTTTACATGAATCGGACTCACAGAGTTTGTATTTTCGGTCCCAAGAAAATCCCAACGTTCACATGATTTGAACTTTCGGTCTCACCGAGTTGTCAACCGATTCAGCGAGATTGGTCAAATGTGTGTAGCAGTTGGATTTTAATGTGGAGGCTATAAATACCCCTCCACCCCTCTTCATTAGTGGAGAGAGCCATCGAGAAAGTACTACCACTCCTACCTTACATTTACGAAGAGAACTACCTACCCTTGTGTTGAGATCAAGTTGCTCCCTCCCACCATATGAAGCTTGATCTCTAGCCTTCCCAAGTTGCTTTCCACTCAATCCTTTCTTCCACCACAGCCAAATCGGTGAGGAGAGTTGAGTGTTGGGGAGATATCATTTGAAGCACAAGAGCAAGAGTTCATCATCATCAACACCATCTATTACCTTTTGGAGGTGGTGCCTCCTAGATTGGTTAGGTGTGGCTTGGGAGCCTCCGTCGAGATGTGGAGTTGAACCAAGAAGTTTGTAAGGGCAAGGAGATCGCCTGCTTCGTGAAGATCTACCCAGTAAGGCTAGCCCTCGTGGGCGTGAGCCATGATGGCATAGACAAGGTTGCTTCTTCGTGGACCCTTAGTGGGTGGAGCCCTCCGTGGACTCTCATGGCCGTTACCCTCCGTGGGTTGAAGTCTCCATCAGCGTGGATTGGCGATAGCACCACCTACTCGGAACCACAAGAAAAATCTCCGTGTCTCCAAATTGCGTTTGATCCTCTCCACCTCTCTTTACTACATGTGCAATTTACTTTCCGCTGCCTATACTCTAGAATTGCATGTGTAGGGTGATACTTGACTTGATCATCATTGTGAACTTGCCAAAAACTTGTCTTTATCAAAGGCTGAATTTTATATTGTCAAGTAGTCTAATCACCCCCCTCTAGACATACTTTCAATCCTCTGATACCCCAAACAAAAGGCACATCCTTCTTTGTAAGCTCGTTGAGAGGTGCAGCAATGGTGCTGAAATCTCTCTAAAGCGCCTATAGAAACCAGTGAGGCCAAGGAAACTCCTCACTTGTGTGACCGTTTTGGGCTGCGGCCAACTCTCAATAGCTTCAATCTTGGCTTTATCAACTTCAATTCCTGTGGAGTAACAACATAGCCAAGAAAAGATACTCGATCGGTGCAAAAGGTGCACTTCCCAAGGTTACCAAACAAACATGCATCACGTAGAGCATTAAAAACAACGCGTAAATGTTCCAAATGTTCTTCCAAAGATTTGCTATAAATCGTTATATCATCAAAATAGACTACCACAAATCGTCCAATGAAAGCACGTAAAACTTAGTTCATTAATCTCATGAAAGTACTAGGTGCATTAGTTAACCCAAAGGCATGACTAACCACTCATATAATCCAAACTTAGTTTTAAATGCTGTTTTCCATTCATCTCCCAATTTCATACAATTTGATGGTATCCACTCATAAATCAACTTTGGAGAATATTGTAGAGCCACTCAATTCATCAAGCATATCATCTAGCCTAGGAATAGGGTGGCGATAACGAATAGTAATATTATTAATGCCTCTACAATCAACACACATCGTGATGTACCATCCTTTTCGGCACTAGAATAATAGGAACAGCACAAGGACTAAAGGGATTCGCGTATATAACCTTTGTCGAGCAGCTCCATGCTTGACGCATAATCTCCTTCGTCTCCTCTGGATTGAGTGCGGTATGGTGCGGTTGGGTAATGATGCACGGGAATTAAGTAAATTTGATGCTCAATCCCTCGAATAGGTGGTAATCCGGTGGCACGTCTTGTGGAAGAGCGTCGGTGAACTCTGCAAAATGTTAGTGACAGCGAGGGGGCAAAAAGGAAAACACGTCCTCGAATGAAAATAATGCCTCTTTGCACACAAAAGCATAGCAAACAGATTTGCTAACATCTAGCTCATCAATATCAGATTTGGTGGCAAGTAAACATGCACTTTTCAATTTAATTTACGAAACAGCGGTAGATGGTTTATTATTAGGCTTCATGTGTTGCTCAAATTCTTTTGCCACAATCTGATTTTCACTCTTATTTTTCTCTGTTTTGCTTTATTAGCTCTATTGATATCATCTTTCAAAATGGAATCAGGAGTCATAGGAAGCAAAGTAATATTTTATCCTGTGAACAAGAGTATCTTGATTGTTTCTACCATGGTGTACAAATTTTTATCAAATTGCCATGGTCTACCAAGTAATAAGGAACATGCTTGCATAGGTAGCACATCACAATCAACATAATCAGCATATGTAGAGATACTAAAATGCACACGAATAGTCGTGTTACCTTAACCTTGCGCTGTTGTTGAACCATTGGATGTAGTAAGGATGTGGATGTGGTCTTGTGGTGAGATAGCTTCTCCACCATCTCCATGCTAGCCAAGTTGTTGCAGCTCCCTCCATCTATGATGGCCTTGAATAAACGTTCCTTCACAACTCCTTTGTATGGAACAAATTATGCCTCTGTTTTTGCTCGACATGTAACCTGCACACTCAAAACACGTTGAGCAACTAAACATTCATACTGTCGGCATCTTGACAGCCATGTATTGTGTCTCATGATCGAGAATCATCTCCACCGTGTTCCTCATGTGTAATAAGAGCCAAAGTCTCCTCGTCATAGTCACTAGCGGACTCATACCCACCATCCTCGGTAGCAATCATCACTGCGCTGAGATTTGCATTCTCTCATAAAATGTCCTCTTCCCTTACAAAGGCGACAAATAATATCACTTGTGTGCCATGTTGGCGCCATGGAAGAAGAAGAGCTCTGTGCAAGCCGGCGGTGTGCTCTTGGCGAGAGAGTGGTGGTTGTGCCTGCTTTCTTGTATCACGGTTGGAGGTGGCTTTTGAAGGAGGTGATGGTGCATTGGAAGTAGATGATGCGCGTGGTGTCCATGATGAAGGTCGACTGAGAGAAAAGTTAGTGCGGCGCCAATGCACATCGATCACTGCACTTCACGTTCAGCTTTACAAGCAAGATGGAATAAGCAGTGATATTATTATAATCCTTATAGTCTAGAATGGTGCGAATCTCTCTATTTAATCCACCTAGAAAGCGTGCAAGCATAGCTTCATTCTCCTCAACAATACCACATCTAATCAAGCGGTTTGTAATTCACGATAATATTCTTCTCAAATTTTTCCTTGTCTTAAGCGCTGCAATTTTGAAGTAATTCACGTTGATAATATGGTGGAACCAGCAGTATGCATAGCAGTTTTCAAAGCAGCCCAAGTAGCTGGAGCAGGATATAGTCTACAATGTTGAGACCACCAAACACATGCAAAGCTAGTGAAAGCACAAGCAATGGCGAGGAACACGTCTCTCCTCGGGATAGTGTAAACATGTAAATTGTTGTTCAGTTTCTAACTCCCAAGTAAGATATATATAGGAACATATCTACCCTCAAATGGTGGAATATTCAATTTCGGTTTAGGGAGATGGTCATGATCTACGTACTGAGGAGCCTAATATTGCCATTATTTGCATGTGGGCGACACGGTGGTTGTGGTCTTTGGTGGTTGCGTAGTTACGATGTTGATCAACCTCATCCTCATAATCGCCCACATACTCATCATCCTCCTCGGTACCACCAGCTGGCGATAGTAGGAGCCAAAGAAGCACCAACGATGGCAGCGGCACGAGAATTTTGTCTGGCTCAATAGGAACCGCGTTGAACTTCGTCCATACTGATTCGGAAGAGCGTAGTTGTTGTCGTTCTTGAGAGGTGCGATAGGTGCAGCCGGCGGTGGTTGTGGAAAAGCAGCGAGCAATTCATCAAACTTGCTATCAAGCTTTGTTTCAAGCGTCTTCTCAATGCCATCTATCTTCTCCATGGCCTCGTCAAATCTGTTTAGCACATCTTGCACTGTCCACTCATCATTTGCTGAAATTTATCATGTAGCTGTTTGTTCGTCGGGTTCTCCCAATCAGTCTCATCGACTTGTGATCCTACCATGGTTAGCAGCAAATAGAAACACACAAGAATATGATCCTCTGGACTACTAAGAAGTGGTGGTGGTGTATCACAAACCGTCAAGCAAATCTCAAATTCTTACGGTTCTTACCCAGCGGCGGTGGTGATCGGCAACCATTGTAGTCAAAACTCTCAAAGCTTGGCTATAGCGATTACGGGGAGAATCAAGCATGCGGCGTAGATGTATGTGGAGCTGGGAAGGCTTATAATATGGTAGCAAAAAGGTCGGCAATAATCAATTCGAGAGATGCAAAGTTGAATAAGCGCTCAACAACGATCTTGTCTTTGGTCCTAGGCTGAACCGTGCTAGAGGCGAGCCTAGAACACTAACAAAATCACGGTACTTGCGTAAACAAGGAAAAGCACACTCTGGATTTTTTTTTTTTAGCTCTTTTTTTTCTTTTTCTTTTTTTTTTTTTGAAAAATCACTATAATGGCGAGTGTCTCAAAACTCTTCCGGGTCAAGCGGCGGGATGGGCACAAAATTTTTCGACCAAATTTTTTTTATTGCCGGACCCAAAAAGCTGAAGCAGGTCAAAAAACTTTCTATAACGGTTGGCTCAATACGGCAAAACACCTAAAAATAGGATAGCGAATTTTTTTTTGTCGGTCGTTTTGGAAAATTTTGGGCCTAAGCGGAGGTGGTTTCGGACTCTTTTTTTGAAACCAACCTCTTCTACGAGACTGACAAAAGATTGCTGGAATCGAAACCTACTCGAGACAAAGAAACACGAATCGGAAACTAGATGGATCACGAAAACAAACCTAATATGCAAGGAACTCGGATTGGTGATGATATATGGCAGCGGTGGTGGTATATGGATCTGGATTGAGCGGTGGCGGATAAGCGGTGGTGGTATCACGGATCACGGATTGAGCGATGGCGGATAAGCGGTGGTGGTAGATGGCAGGCGATGATGATGGTCTTGCGGCGGCGTGACAACTTATGACGAACTTCGAAACTCTAAAGACTAGACTCTAAGACCGGCAACTAGACACGGCGATGCAACCATAAATTCAACAAGCATAAATCTGAGAAAAGATTATGCAAAGGCTCAGATTGGTTCGGATATGATGAACTAACCCTAATTTTTTGTGGCTTTTTCGTGGACTGTAGGTATGAAGAACAGACTCGATCTAAACTGAAAAACTGTAAAATCTCACCGAGCAACACGGAAATCGATACCACTTGATAGGCGGAGGTGTCCGTCTTCGATGAGATGGTGGATTTAGCTTTAGTGGAAGTCGACTTTGGCGATCCGACTTCTGAGCGTGTGAGGACATCGCGCCTTAGCAATCGCTAAACCAACTCAGAGAGGTTATTGACCCTTGCGAACACGATCAACGACCACGAAGGTACATTTCCTGCGACAAGCGAAGAACAAGCAAGCTGAGATTGCAATCTGGATATTGCGAATATAAGATGAAAGCTTTATTGGTCAAGGTGGGGTTACGTGGCGCCTTTGTGCGGTCATTGAACACAAGCGAAATCTGCGAAGTTGCAGCTATGGCGAACTTTTAATCTAAACAAAACCCAAAGTCTAAGCGGTGCCCTAAGGGCTGTATATATGGAGGAAGAGGGGTGAATTTCGTGGCCCTTGGTGGAGGGTCGAAACTAACCCTATCTCTTGTTTCCCCACACATCACGGACTCTAAAAATATTGAAATTACATGGGCCTGGCCCAATAATAAGTTAATGCAGCACCTAGAATAGCCTCTGGGCCGAATTTTATGAAGTGGCATCTTGTATATTTCGTCCAAGGCTTCATGCACTCATTATGGTGGCTTCAAAGTCTGAAATCATCACTTGTAACTCCGTTCTTGTTCCCCTTGTGCATGCCATCATCTCCATGCTTGTTCTTGCTCCAATGTTCATCCTTCTCCAAGCTAGGCCCTTCATTTGTAAGCAAAACAAATGTATCCAATTTAAGCGACATCATATTCTCATGAACATTAGAATCATTACCAAGAAACAAAAGTACACAGTAATTTAGTTGGCGTCTTGTGAGCTCTAGTAATTGGTCCAGTATGTATAGCAGCAGGGGCTGTGGGTGTAACAATGGTATTGATGTCCTCATCAGAAACCCCGTGATATGATTCGCTCTATCACACATAAACCTCCTTATATCTTCCTCAAAACAGACACCATACCTACCTATCATGGCATTTCCATAGCCATTCCAAGATATATTGCCATGCAACTTCCACCATCATCATCATGACATACATTACTTTTGTCATATTGCCATTGCATGATCATGTAGTTGACATCGTATTTGTGCAAAGCCACCATGCATTATTTTCCATACATGTCACTCTTGATTCATTGCACCATCGATACACATGAGAGGCATTCATATAGAGTCATATCTTGTTCTAAGTTTGAGTTGTAATCCTTATGTTGTAATCAATAGAAGTGTGATGATCATCATTATTAGGGCATTGCCCAAATAAAAAAAGGAAAGGCCAAAGAAAAAAAAAGGCCCAAAAGAAAGAAAATAAAAGAAGCGATGCTACTATCTCTTTTTTCCACACTTGTGCTTCAAAGTAGCAACTAGTTCTTCATGTAGCAAGTCTCATATATTGTGCTTCAAAGTAGCACCTTGTTCTTCATGTAGTGAGTCTCATATATTGTGCTTCAAAGTAGCACCTTGTTCCTCATGTAGTGAGTCTCATAAAGTTGTCCTTTTCATACTAGTGGAATTTTTCATTATAGAACTTGGCTTGTATATTCCTCGATGGGCTTCCTCAAATGCCCTAGGTCTTCATGAGCAAGCGGGTTAGATGCACACCCACTAGTTTTCTTTTGTTGAGCATTAATAGCTCTAGTGCATCCATTGCATGGCAATCCCTACTCCTCATGTTGACATCAATTGATGGGCATCTCCATAGCTTTATTGATTATCCTCGTCAATGTGAGACTTTCTCCTTTTTGTCTTCTCCACACAATCCCCATCATCATACTCTATTCCACCCATAGTGCTATATCCATGGATCACGCTCATGTATTGCGTGAAGGTTGAAAAAGTTTGAGATTTTTTAAGTATGAAACAATTGCTTGGCTTGTCATCGGGGTATAGAAGTTGGGAACATCTTTGTGTGAAAATGAAGCATAGCCTAACTATATGATTTTGTAGCGATGAACTTTCTTTTGCCATGTTATTTTGAGAAGACATGATTGCTTTGATTAGTATGCTTGAAGTATTATTATTTTTGTGTCAATATGAACTTTTGTCTTGAATCTTTGGATCTGAATATTCATGTCACAATTAAGAAGATTTACATTGAAATTATGCCAAAGTATCCTCCGCATCAAAAATTCTTTTTTATCATTTACCTACTCGAGGGCGAGCAAGAATTAAGCTTGGGGATGCGATCGTCTCCAACGTATCTATAATTTTTATTGCTCCATGCTACTTTATCTCTGTTTTGGACTATATTGGGCTTTATTTTCCACTTTTATATTACTTTTGGGACTAACCTATTAACGGAGGCCCAACCTAAATTGCTGTTTTTGCCTATTTGGTGTTTGAAAAGCGGAATATCAAGCGAGTCCAAGCGGAATGAAACCTTGGGATCGTGATTTTCCAACGAGCGTGATCCGGAGACTTGGACCCTACTCAAGAAGTGCGGAGGCGTGCGAGGTGGGCGCCCCCTACCTCGAGGCCCCCTCACGCTCCACCGACGTACTCCTTCCTCCTATATATACCTCGTATCCCGAGCGATCGAGCAGGAGGCCAAAAACATAATTCCACCGCTGCAACCTTACGTATCCACGAGATCCCATCTTGGGCCTATTCGAGCTCCATGGGAGGGGCATCCGCCATGGAGGGCTTCTACATCATCACCATAGCCCCTCCAGGTGAAGTGTGAGTAGTTTACTTAGACCTTGGTCCATAGCTAGTAGCTAGATGGCTTCTTCTCTCTTTTGGATCTCAATACAATGTTCTCCCCTCTCTTGGGAGATCTATTCGATGTAATCTTCTTTTTGCGGTGTGTTTGTTGAGACCGATGAATTGTGGGTTTATGATCCGTATTATCTATGGAAAATATTTGATTCTTATCTGAATTCTTTTATGTATGATTGAGTTATCTTTGCAAGACTCTTGAATTATCCTTTTGGTTTGGTGACTAGATTGGTAGTTCTTGCAATGGGAGAAGTGCTTAGCTTTGGGTTCAATCTTGCGGTGTCCTTTCCTAGTAATGAAGCGACACAAGGCACGTATTGTATTGTTGCCATCGAGGATAACAAGATGGGGTTTTATCACATTGCATGAATTTATCCCTCTACATCATGTCATCTTGCTTAAAGTGTTACTCTATTTTTAACTTAATACTCTAGATGCATCTTTGGATAGCGGTCGATGAGTGGAGTAATAGTAGTAGATCTTGAGAATCGTTTGATCTACTTGCCTCGGACGTGATGCCTATATACATGATCATTGCCTAGATATACTCATAACTATGCTCAATTCTGTCAATTGCTCAACAGTAATTTGTTCACCCACCGTAGAATACTTATGCTCTTGAGAGAAGCCACTAGTGAAACCTATGGCCCCCGGGTCTATTCTCATCATATCAATCTCTATCGCTTTATTTACTTGCTTTGTTTTACTTTGCCTTTACTTTTTACTTTGCATCTATCTATGAAAAATACCAAAAATATTATCTCTATTAGATCTCACTCTCGTAAGTGACCGTGAAGGGATTGACAACCCGTAGCGTTGGTTGCGAGTTGCTATCGTTTTGTGTAGAGTCGAGGGACTTGTCGTGGTCTCCTCTTGGATTGATACCTTGGTTCTCAAAAGCGGGGAAATACTTACGCTACTTTGCTGCATCATCCTCTCCTCTTCGGGGAAATCCAACGCAGTGCTCAAGAGGTAGCATCGCTGTGGACAAGTTCACCAAGTGGATAGAAGCAAAGCCAATCAAGAAGCTGAATGGGTCGACTGCCGTGACTTTCATCACCGACATCACCACTCGGTATGGCATACCACATAGCTTCATCACCGACAACGACACAAACTTAGCCAAAGAGCCTTGGCACATGCCTTGACTTGGGCATCCGTGGACCTAGCGTCCATTGCTCATCCGTAGTCAAGCGGCCAAGTAGAGTAGGCAAAGCGGCCTCATTACATGCGGCATCAAGCCCGGGTGGTCAAACCTCTAGATCGTTCGACGGCTGCGGCTCGATGAGCTCTGGCCATCCTCACGGAGCTGCGCACAACTCCGAACAAGTCGTCGACCGGCTTCCGCCCTTCTTCCTCGTCTCACGGTCTTTGAAGCCGTCATCGACGGACATAGAGTTCGACTCCCCGATCACCATGTACACCGGCGGATGCCAAGGAGGCACTGAAAGGCGGCATCGACCTCTTTGGAGGAGGGCTGGCTGTTGGCACTCGAGACGGTCCGCCATCTACCGGCGAGTCTGCGCCGATACTACAACCGCAAGGTGAAGCCAAGATCCTTCAAGAGGAGACCTTGTGCTCGGTGATCCGGCGAACAACCCGGCCGGCACAAACTCTCGGCTCTGGGAAAGCCCTTTTATCATCGGCAAGGTCTTTGAGCGGCGTTTCCTACTATCGATCGATCTTTGAGAAGCCTAGAGGATGCAAAGAGATGACTCGGGAAAGGAGGCGGAGAGGCCATGGAGCATAAACCTCCTCCGAAGATTTTCTGGTTGAAGCGGTATGTATCACGCTACCTTTTGTATTAAGTACGAAGATTCTGGGTTCCCGAGAAGAGCTCGGGGACTACCCTCTTCTTATCTATATGATGAGTGTTATGCCTATGAGTGTGTATTATTCTATTCCACTTTGGCACGGGTTGACGGTCGGCCGGAACTCGCCATATACGCTATATGCCGCCTCCTGCAGCCGGACAAGTAATGTGTTGGCACAAAACTTCCCTGTCGAAGCCGCATTTCATGAGAAGCAGATAAGCGAGGCGGGGGTTCTTGACAATGCCCACATGAAAAATGGCTAAGGAAAGAACACATATAGTCGAGGCCGGCATCCCGCCCGTTTGACCGGCTTCTGCTTGTCTTGCCAACACTCCAAACGGCTAAGTACTTGCCCTCACGCAAAAAGCTAAGTACTCGACCCAGCCATGATCCATGAATCTGTTTGGCTGGCAAGAGGATAGCCAAGGGAGGGCGGCAAAGGAAAAAAGCGAGGAGCATAAGGCAAGAAAAGTAGAAGCCGGCAAAGTAAAGCATGAATTGTGATAAAATACTTACATAGATAAAGGCCCACCGGCCAGCATTCAACAGAGTTTGATATACACCCTCGGGTGGAATTGTGCAAATTAAACCAAAGTTGTGCAGACTAGTGAGCAGAAAAAGAAAAAGATAACATCCTAAGGGCGTGAAGGCTCGGCTGGGCGGTGGAGTCGGTGGTGCCGGTTGGTGCAGCAGAAGGCTCCGGCTGGACGGTGGAGTCGGCGGTGTCGGTTGGTGCGGCAGAAGGATCTGGCTGGACGGCAGGGTTGGCGGCACCAGTTTGGGCAGCGTTCGGTGGATAAGCGGTCGGCGGCATCCGTTGGTGGAGCGGCGGCTGGTCGATGTCCGCTGGCCGCCTCGAGGCGGTCGGCGCTTTGGAGCGCGGATCGTTGCTTGAGGCCCGGTCAGGTTGAGGCTGATCATCCGCTCCGACCTCTGGCACGTCGTCCTCGCTTTCCTCCTCCTCCTCCTCCTCCTCCTCCCCTTCATCGCTGGAGTCGATCACTTCAGCCGAATCCTCGCTGTCCTCCGAGTTCAGCCCGAGCCATTCCAGCGGCGCTTCGGCGCCTTCTTCAACCACCTCCGAGATGAAGACGCTGGTATCAGTGTAGTCGGCGATCGCCGCCGCCCTGCTGATAAATTCGGCTTCCACCACCACCAGCTCCTCCTGCGCCTCCAGCCAAAACGTGGTTAGCTGGGCTAGATCCAGCCCAGGATACCACACCTTGACAAACTCCAGGGCTCGGCATGCCCCTTCCCGGGCTGCAGAGCCCTTCTAGGCCTCCAGGCGGCCGACCGCCACCTCCAGCCAGTCGGCGATCCAGTGAGGGTCTTGTGAGCCTACGCTGGCTAGAGGCGGAGATCGCTGGGCCCGGCGCTGGCGGCACAACATCGATGGGCAGGCGAGGCGGGCACAGATCTTGAGCTGCTCGTTAAGGGTCGGGGGTGTCGTGACAATGTACCGCCTTCCGCCCTCGCTCTGGCATTGAGCCTCGATGATCTGGTTGTGGCGGCAGTGGCACGAGAAGAAGTCTGTTTGGACGAAGGCAAGAAAAGCCAAAGGTTAGAAGCTAGCATTCGGCCTAGATAAGGGTCGGCGACTCAAAGCAAGAAAGAAAAAAAAATGAAGCTCACCATTGACCAAGTCTTGATCTTTCTTTGAAGCGAGTCATTTGCACCTCCTTGTCGGCCCGGTGGAGCGCTCGACCTCGAACTCAGCAAGGAGGTCGGTCTCCTTCGTCTTCGCCTCCCTCTGAGCCGTCTTGAGGGCCTCCGCCTGCTCCGCGAGCTGAGTGACCAGTCGGTCATGCTCCTCGGCCAGCTTGCTGCACTCCGCCTCCTTGCCTTGAGGCGGTGTTAGCCGCCCAGCTGCTCTTTGCAAGGCGGCGTTGGCCTCTATAAAAAGGGAGAAAGAAAGAATGTCAGTCAAACAACAAAGAAGGGAGCTCAGCAGTCGGCCTGAATCTCAGGGACTACAGCCTTGAGTGGTCTTCTCCTTGCCCCCAAGAGAAAGTCATCAGCGAAATAAAGTCACTAGAAAGGTTGGCCCATTGCTCGTGATCGGCCAATTTCGAGGATTCCCAACCCTGAGTCGCCAGCAGCGCCCTCACGAAGGAAGGAAATCAAAACTTACTCCGGCTCTCGGACAAGTTGGCGATACCTTTTCCAGCTCCGGACTCGGAGTTGAAGGTGGCAGCGAAGATTGTGGTAATCTGCAAGAGGATGTCAGATAAAGTTAGCATTCGGCGCTTGCAAGTTAAAGTTTGGACGCGCTGCTCAGCGGCCGGCCGAAACAGGAACCATCAATGGGTGTCTTGTGGCGCCCCACAAAGGAAACATGAAGATCAAAATTAAAAAGCAAAAACTTACTCGGATGGCTGCCCGCGAATCCAGCAACGACTCGTTGCATCACTTGAGGGCTTTGGCTTGGCTCGGAGCTTAGCGGGCGTCAAGGCCACTGGTTCAAGAGCCCTGTTCCGTCTCCAGCGTACCCGGCCGGCGGCCTTGGCGGCTTGGTCGCCTCGATGTCGAGACCGGCGAGCTCGCGGCACCGGCCTCCAGTGCCCGATGTGCGAGGCCGCCGCCAAAACGGCGGCGGCAGGTGTGTGGACCTCGGGAGTTAGGTCCATCACCACCTCGTTCAGTGGTAGTGGCACGGCGGCGGCGGCTGCCGTCTCGTTCCGCCCGGTTGGCGGTGGCGGCGGCACGATGACGTCCTACATGGCCACGTCGCCGCCCTCCCTCTCCATTACCGGCTGCTCGTCGTCGGCTCCCACAGTCATCGCCACAAACTCCGGCGGAGGTGGTGCGGTGTTCAAGGGAGTCACGAGCAGCGGCTCCTGGCAGCACGTGGCCTCTACAAGCCGCTCCTTCTCTGCTGCGTTAGCCTTCGCCTGCGCCAGCTTTCTCGCTGCAGGCGTGTCGGCTTCCTGTTCCTCGCGCATCTCCCGCGCATTTCGCTCCTGCGCCTCTCGAAGGTCGGCGGCCGGGTCGATTCGCCGTGTGGTGGTGGAGGTCTCCGCCGACCTGATGACCAAGGCGGCGGCCGACTTCTTGAGGGTGAGCGGGGCCCTGAGGTAGAAGGCAAGATAAAAAGTTTTCTGGCAGATTGGTAAGAAGAAGAAGCGTAAGAGGAGCACTTACGGCGACACCATAAGCGGCACCGGCTGCCTCTGGAACTTAGCCACCTTGGCGCAGCCTCTTCCGCTGATCGCGCGGCGGGTTCTTGGGCTTCTTGGTATTTGCCGAGCAGCAGCGCCTTGCTTCCGCTTGCGCTTGCCGCCTCGGGCGGACGGCCCGGTAGAGGGGCCTGCGCCAGTGTCGGCAGTGCTCCGGGAGGGGCGCGGCTCGTCTTCGTCGTCGTCATCATCGGGCCAAGTTTCCACGCCGCCGCCCTCCTCGAGCCGCTGATGCATCGCCACCGCTTTCTCTGCGTCGTCCTCAAGAGAGCCGCCCCAAGTCGGGGTCTTCCACGTCGCTTACCGCCCGGTCCGACAGGTAGTCACAACCCGGCCCCACGATGGTAGCCGTCGCCGCAGACATATAAATCTGCGCTCCAGAGAAGGAGTTGCGTCACACGGGAACAGAATAAAAGTCGAACTAAAAAAAATCGAGGACTTCACGGCGGGCGGGCTGCAGCGGGAATCTGGCGGCTTCGAACCGCCGAGCTCCCTCCGACACCTTGAGGTCGGAGATCTCGTTCACCATCCTCGCCACCTCGGCGATCGGCATCTCGCCGTGCACATCACCTTTCGGGTCGTGATGCCGCTCATCAACCGGATCGGATGAGGCGACCTTGAAGCGGGAGGACCGGCGCGCGCGAAGCGATGGTAGGTCGGACGGCACGAGGCCCTCGACTCTGGAGCACCGGGCGGTGATGGCGGTAGCGCATCCGCCGACACGGCTTGACTTAGCCCGGTTGGGCGAGGCTGGCGAGGCCAGCCTCGTAGGCGGCGAGTTGATGAAGTCATTGTCGGGTTGACGTTCTCGACGTAGAAGTAAGATTGCTGCCACAGTTTCACCGACTGTGACAGCTTGATGACCGGGAAAGGATTCTTCTTCGCCGGCCGGCGCATAGCGACGAAGCCGTTGCACTCGGTCGCCGTCTCCTTGGCAGAAGTGCCCACCTTGCCGTAGAAGAAAGCTCCCCATAGATCGATGGTGGGTAGGATGCCGAGGTAGCCCTCGCGCGCCATGGCGGAAAATGGCGTCCGCGGAGTTGGGCGTCATGTGATGCGGTGGAGGTGGTTGAAGTCCATGAATGGCGGAGAAGCCGCTTGCCGGAGAGCGAAGCCGAGAGGAAATGCAAGCGGAAGGCGACCCGCTCATCCCCTTGGCGCCAGCGAGATCTCCTCCGGCGGCGGCCCGCGCCAGCGAATGCGCGTTGGGCATCCGACGCGTGTTCCGGAGGAAGGTGAGGTCATCCTCTATCACCGTCGCGCCGTCCCAGTCGCCGCCCTTGTCGCGCGCCATGGCCTCGAGCGGAGCTGCGTGGGGGGAAGAGGCGCGGCGGCGGCGAACTACGGCGGCGCTACAGTTAGCACTAAGCAACAGCAACAGCAGCGGCAGAGGAGGAAGAGAGTGTGGGGAGGAGGACGGCGAGCTCCACCACTCCCCTACCTCCCCCTCTTTATAGCCCTCGGGCTGCGAAGCCGAGGGGCGGGGCGTGGGATCGTGGGATTAACTGCGCCAATGATCCCATGACCCCCCGTTTACCGCGCTGGGTTGCTGCGCCTTAACACCACAGAATCATAACCGCTTCGCCCGACGCGGCGGATCCGCCCGCGTGCGAGGCCGGTAGTGGCAGGCCGGCCTTATCACGTCCCAGCGAGGCGTGGGGCGGTAGGCTGGCGGGATGGCGTCGCCGCGTGGCGTGCTTTCGCGATGGTGGCGGGCACAGGAAGCTTAGCGAGCATGCCACTGTTTCCCGCCTTGACAATTTAAAATCAGCGGATGATCCGCTGGGCGAAACCGACTCCGGCCGATCGGCGCGCGCAAAGCGGATCAAGCTTATTGCTCATGACCACGGTGAAAGGGAAGTTCTTTGAGACTTCCCGACCCTCGACATGACGCCTCACGGTTCGGGGACTCTTGCCGGGAGTAATGGGCCACGGGTAGCCTCACCCTAGTCCACGAACCTATCAAAACTTTGGGCGGCCGCCCCACAAAACCTCGTCTTGAAGCACCACCTTCGGGGCGGGTGGCTTAACGGCCGGCCGAAGAACAATAGCACCAGTGAGGCGGCGCCAAAGCGGCCCGGCTTCTTCGGCCCGACCTCAAAGAGTCCGGCGTCTAGCGGCGACCACGGCGCCCTAAAACTGCGCCCACATCAAGAAGGACAAGGCGGTGAGGCTACAGGCGTAGTCCCTCACCCCGAATCTGAACTTGGCGTAGCCCTGGCGCCCGTCTGGCGGATATCTCCGCAGTGCGGCCTTTGTTGCCACTCCCCTTAGCGTCCTCGGCGAGGCGAGTCTGTTCCCCCGATGACTGTCGGCGCGGTTTGAAAGCGCCGGGCCCTACCGGCGGCGAGGCCGAAAAGCGGCGAAGCAGAACCGGCCGGACTGAGGAGGCGGCTTTGTCGAGCGGCAGCCCCTTCCTCGGGGCCGTCGCCATCAACAGATAAGGCGTGGTGTAGCTCGGTGATCTCCCACCGGTGGCGGGGCTGTAGCCACGCTCACTGACCAAGCCAGCGTCATTGGCGGCATAGCTCTGGTGAACGACCACCAACAGGACCGCCCGGTAGTGGGAGGCGGACGATCGGCGGGGCCCACCGGTGGCGGGCCTAGTAGTCGGCGAAGAAGCCGGAGACGGAGACAACTGCGGCCGGTTCCGGCACCGGCGGTTCTGTTGTACCCACAGGGAGTAGGCCTATATAAACCCGAGGACACCCATGCAAGGGTTCCCACTCCATTAGAACTAGCCACTACCCTAGAGGAGGAAGAGATCTAGCCTTGCCTCCTTCCACCTCTAGCACCACAGTTCGAGGAGAATCATTGTATCACTTGTGCCTTAGTGATCATGTGGAGACCCATGAGCGAGGACTAGGGTGTTATCTCCTAGGAGAGCCCGAACACAGGTAAAGTCTTGGCGTACATGTCTCCTTATCCGCTTCGAGGCACCGGCGACATTCTACTCGCCCCACCATGATAAGCCATCCTTTGGCATATATGCACCCAACTCCCGACATGAACGGTTTATACATATGTTTCCTTATGTTAACATGTGTTTGATAGCACGTGATGCCACATACGGTTGTGTGCTTCACTTAGTCTTTCTACGCTCCAGCGAAGGCTTCCCATGCTCCACAGGGGCGAATTCTAAAATCCCCAATCCCCTAGCCAGCTGCTAGCTATAAATAACCACAGGAATGGCCGCGTGATGACTATGTGATCCACTTGCTATCTAGTTACTCACACATACTGGCATACCCCCATCGATCGACGGCGGGATGGAGTTGCTGTGACAGGAGCAGGCACGGAGATCATAGTTTAGGTGATGTGGAGCATCCTACGGTCATCCCCATGTACACTACGACTACTCCTCAAGCCCTAAGTGGGCATATGATGAGACCTCAAACATATGCCATTGGACACAAGATGAACCCACTCCTCAATGCATCCCCTTTACATTCATCCGAGACATGGTTGCTACCTAATGCAAAGACACTACATGTTCTCAGGTACCAAGGAGACCCTCTTGGAGATGCTCGGAACGACAGACAAGTCCCCAAGCGCGCGGATGAAGAGGATCAACAAAGAAGAACGCCGAAGGTCTACAGGACCCGGACATCTGGCCCCTGGCCCGGACATCCGGCCCTTGGTGACACTAGCCCCTGCAACAGCCCATACCTGGACAAGCTATAGGGCCCAGACATCCGGCCGTCACCCCGGACATTCGGCCCTCCTCGCCCGAAAATCCGGCCCCCTTTGTCCAGAGAGAAACCGCACGGCACCTAGGCCAGCCCAAACATCCGGCCTCCCCATCCCCTTTGTCCGAAGCTCGTCTCCTCCGTCAGACTGATGTCGCCGCGTGTGTTGCTCCAACGGGCCGCATAGTGCCTAGGCCGACTATTTAAGTCGACCTTCGGCACCGAAACCCTACCGTCCACATTTTCCTCCTCCTGTCCGCCTAGTAGGCATGCCCCCATGGCGTCGGGTGAGGAGCCACCCATTTCTAACGCTGGAGCATCGGCTGGAGTTCCTTGAGCAGATCCGGGCAAGGCGCGAACCCTGGATCGTCGCGGGGCTACCTTCGGATGCAGTGGATCAGGAGGAGTTGGAGGACGAGAACAAGGAGGGGGAGGAGGAGGTTGAGGAGGAGGAGAATGAGCCGGAGGAGGAGGAAGATGTGGGGGACGCTGGCAACGCGGATCTGCAAGCGGAGCAGCATGCCATCCTCGATTCCCTCCGCTCGGAGTCGGTTACGGAGGCTAAACACCGTCGTTGGCAGGAGATGAAGGCCGCAGAGGAGGCAGAGATGCTTGCCTACATGGATGAGGTCGAGCAGGAGGAGGATGAGCCGGAGCCCTCTGACGCGCCCGTCAAGCTGGCGCCTGCCGGCGTCATGGACATCTCGGCGATGAAGATTAGCAGATAGTCGTGGGATTTCTTTTGCATGTTTTGTATGGATTTAGGGGTTAAAATATGAGAGACTCGGATCTTGAGTGGCTAATTTGAGATGTGACTGGTCACTCACCACGAATCGCCAGTCCGCGTCTGCGGGTGTTTGAGGGCGGTTTGCAAAATCCGTTTGTAGATGCTATAGCCAAACACGATCACAGTGTTCTTTCCCTTTTTATTTTCTCTACGTGTGCATCTGCTGAGCATTTTTGCTGTGCTCTAGGAGTCTATGTCTATGCATCGCCCCCTCTCTTTTGTTCCGGAGTTTCTAATCGTGTCAGGATGCAAACTTTTGCACAAATAGTTTCGCTGCAACGCTGCCGAGACTTCTGAGATACCTGTTGGCTTGCCGTCTGGCCGGGGGATCGATCGAGGCCAGTCTTCAGCACCAGCACACACACATGAGATGCAGAAACTACATGCACTAGTGCTTTACCAGCAGCATCTCCCAGCACTTTCCACTGCCCTCAACAACAGTTCGTCCGAAACCTATGTTGTTCAGAGAAAGTGGGGAGGCACCTAAAAGTTGCTCAATCTGTTCTTCAGGAAACTAATCAGGCCGATTCGCACGTTAGTTAACCCCTACTACTTGCCGATGTAGTCCTTGAACTCGTTCTCTTGGATGCCACAATCATGTCGATCACGAACTCGACCTGCCGTACGCACCATATAATTGAAGCAAAGCCGGGATAGAATAGATCCCGATGTGAGGATGGCACTGCATCTAGGAGTACAATACATCGGTCAAAGGGGCACGCGGACGCATTGCACACAGTGCGTGCAGGTTCAGTGGGAGTCAGAGCATGCATGCATGCCGCATGCCACCATGCGTTGTAAAAGCTCTCATTTCGAGCCGAAAGGTTTCGATTAGGGATCCATCACGCATCCCATCCGTCCCTCCTCGAACGCAACGCGACCGTGATTAGCCTCACTGTGGCTTGCCAGAGTGCACTTAGCCTCTGGTGACGGCTCTGTCGCTGGATCATGAGGCGGATCGGTCGGCCCTTCACTCGGCCTCCGTCAGAGACAGACAGTCGGCGTCGTGAATCATCGTGTCTTTGCAGGGTTCTATCTACTGATTAATCTGTTCGTGTGGATGACAGCGTCTTACCGACTGCAAGGAGGGGCTCGTTCAGATCCACCACACGTCAATGGCGCCATCAGCAAACTGAAGAATACAGGGCAAATGAAATGTTGTAGTACGAGTATAAAACTCGTTTTCGTGCCTCGTTGCTAATTACTGTATATACATTGCAAAGGAGTGTGGTGGAGCAGTTAATGGCCACAAGCAAGAGGCCCATGGATAATTAAGTGGGCTTTGTTTATGGGCTCCCTACGGCGTTTTGAACGTCAGTCTTCTTTTATTGGAACATGGAAAAATACTTGTCTTTTTTTTTCGAAACCGAGGCAAAAGATTTGCCTCTGTTAGATTATATGTTAGACTTGTAATACAAGTTGATCAAAGCGACTAGGTTTAGGAAACCCAGGCTAAGTCGGTTTGTGACTTGAGCCTATATATCTCTTGTACCCTTTATTATCAATACACAAGTTTCATTATAATCCTATATGGTATCAATTTAGTCATTCCTAGGGCATGGCTGCGTCCACCACGCCGCCGCCGCCGCCGCCCGGCTTCTTAGAACGCCGGGCTGCCCTTGCCGCCGCCAAAGCAAAGGCCGCCTCCGCTGCGACCGATGCCTCTTCTTCCTCCAACCTCGCCCTAGCTTCAACCCTACCCACCACCATCAACTATGCTGGCACTATCTCAGATGTCAGCCCGTTCATCCCCATTACTTTGGATCTTCCAAAACACAACTATTATCATTGGCGTCATCTCTTTGAAGTTCACCTCGGACGCTGCAACCTCCTGGATCACGTCGCCCCGGGCTCCATTGCCCGGCCCTTCGATCCTCGATGGGTCAAGGACGATCTCGCCATCATCCAGTGGATTTATCAGCGCGTCTCCACGGAAATCTTCAACCTCGTCTTCCGCGACGCCACCAACGCCGCCGCCCTTTGGGTGGCTCTCTGTCAACTCTTCCAGGACAACGTCGACGCCCGCGTCAACACCATCCACACCGAGCTCTGCAACACTGTCCAAGGCGATTCTTAGGTTGGCGTCTACTGCCAGCGTCTCAAGTCAATTGTGGACGAACTCCGCGAGCTTGGTGACCCCATCGACGACCGACAACTCATCAACGTTCTCATCGTCGGCCTCGCCAACGCTTTGAAAAGCAGGCGTCATTTATCCCCATGATGCGGCCGGCCCCCTCCTTCGCCAAGGTGCGCTCCATGCTTCAATGGGCCGATCACGCCATCACCAACAAGGAGTCGCGTCCTCAACTCTTCGTCGCCACTCCGCGACCCCCGTCTCCTGCACCTTCCGCGCCGACAACGACTCCGGTCCAGCCACCTCCCGGCTGGCGCCCAAGTCCGAACTATAGATGTGAAAATCCAATCTACATGCCGCCATCGCCGTCGCGACCCCCGGCTGCACCAGCACCTCCTCCCAACGCCGCACCGCCACCAGCGCCTCCAGCATGGCGTCCTCCACATCAACCTTGGACAGGACACGTCCAGGCCTGGCCGATGCCCTGGACTGCCCCCTCTCCGATCGGCGCTCCTCCTGCGTACTCTGGCTCCTGGATGCCGGGCATGCGCACACACACGGGATCTCCCGGCCTACTGGGCTCCCGTCCTCCGGCACAGGCATACCATGCTGCTCCAATGCCCTACTACAACGCCCGGGAGCCGTACTACATCGACAACAACGGCATCTACCAGCCGCGCCCATTGTTGAGTCATCCTCAATCATTTGCAGCATGCTACATGGACCGTCGCCTTAACCATTTGCACCACCCCTCTTGGCTTCACCGACTCCTCATTGGGACCAAGCTGCCTTTTGCGAGCCATGAACCACTTTCTTCTTTGAAGGAACCTTAGGTATGGGTTGGATCTTTGATTACGGAGCCTCTAGCCACATGTCTAATTAGGTGCTATCTTTGTCAAATTGCACCTCCTCTCCTTTTCTTCTATCACTCTAAGCAATGGCTCCACCATCCCCATCTATAGCTTTGTCACCTTTGAGTTACCCTCCACCGAAAACCTCTTTTACTTGAGATGTCCTTGTTTCTCCTGCTCTTATCAAAAAACTTAATATCTATGCAAAATTTACTTATGATAATCTTGTCTCAATAGAATTTGATCCCTTTGGTTTATCGTGAAGGATCTTCAAACCAAGGAGGAGATCGATTAAACTTCAATAGTTCGAGACCTCTACTCTATCAATGGAGCCCCTACCGCAAGTCCACCTTCATCCATGATGGCCACCGTACACCTTTGGCCCCAGTGACTCGGCCACCCCAATGCATCCACCACATCATCTCTACTTAGTGAATTTGCTCTTCCATGTATAAAGATCATCATGATCCTTCGATGTGCCAGTCGTTTCAGCAAGGCAAACATGTGCGCCTTCCCTTTAGTTCCTCTAGTTCTTCTAGTACTTTTCCTTTCGAGCTATTGCATTGTGATATATGAACGTCTCCTCATACTAGTATTTCGGGTTTTCAATACTATCTTGTTATATTAGATGATTTTTCTAATTTTGTTTGGACTTTCCCTCTATGCAACAAATCCGACGTTCATACTATTTTTCTTTACTTTAAACAATATGTTTCTACTCACTTTCTTCTACCAATTCGGTTTCTCCAATGTGATAATGGCCGCGAATTTGACAATTTTAAAAATAGAAACTTCTTTCTTCAACATGGCATTCTTCTTTGTTTCTCCTGTCCCTACACATCTCCTCAAAATGGCAAGGCCGAGTGCTCTCTCCGCACACTCAATGATATTATTCGTACTCTCCTTATACACTCATCGATGCCACCCAAGTTTTGGGCCGAGGCCCTCCACACAGCTACCTATCTTCTTAACATCCGACCCCTCTTCTGTCAATCCAAAAACAATTCCTTTTTACTCTCTTTTTCTCAGTCATCCAAACTACACCGAGCTCCGTGTGTTTGGCTGTCTTTGTTTTCCAAACATCTACGCCACCTCTCCCAACAAATTGCCCCCCCCCTTCTCTACCTTGTGTTTTTCTCGGATACTCCGATGAACACAAAGGGTATCGTTGTCTTGATCTCATTACTGGTCGTGTCCACATCTCCCGTCATGTCACTTTTGACGAAACCGTGTTTCCTTTCTCTTCTCGATCATCTACCCATACTGCACCACCAGCCACTCCTCCTTCTCCCTCTCGCATGCTAAATCCCCTCCTCTACAACCCCATTGTCGCCACCCCTAACTCTGCCACTGTCGCGCCATCGCCCAACCCATCTCTTGCCGCGGCACATGAAATACCGGAAAACGCTGCCATGGCAGCCCTTTCTGAAAACGCTGCCACGACAGCTAACTCCCCCGTGTCCGATCCTTCCGTTGTGCCGGGCACATCTACACCCCGCTTACCCCCACACGTTTTTGCTATTCCCCCTCCCACAAACGAGCATGTCATGTGTACTCGCGCTAAGTTCGGTTTTCGACTTCAACCCAAAGATCGTCTTAGTCTTCTTGCTACATCTCCTATCTCTCCTATTCCCAAATCATACAAAGCCGCCCCACTTGATCCTCAATGGGATGCTGCCATGAAAGATGAATATACAACTTTGCTTCAAAATAACACGGCAACTTGTCCCTCGTCCCCATGGTGCAAACATAGTTTCTGGTAAATGGGTTTTTCGCCAAAAAATTCACTCCGACGGCTCTCTCGCTCGTTACAAAGCAAGGTGGGTTTGTCGTGGTTTTTCTCAGCAACATGGCATAGACTATGATGAAACTTTTTTCCTGTTGTCAAACCTAGCACTATTCGCACTGTTCTTAGCATTGTTGTTTCTTCCTCTTGGACCATTCATCAACTTGATGTCAAAAATGCCTTTCTTCATGGTAGTCTCAACGAAACCGTTTACTGTCAGCAACTTCTTGGCTTTGAGGATCCTAGTCTTCCCAATCATGTATGTCTCATTCAAAAATCCCTATATGGTTTTAAACAAGCCCCTCGGGCATGGTTTCAACGCTTCTCAACTTTTATTCAGACCCTCGGTTTTGTTCCCTCTCTCTCCGATAACTCTCTTTTTGTCTTTCACCCAAAATTCTCACACTTCCTATTTGCTTTTATATGTTGATGACATTGTTCTTACAGCCTCTTCACAATCTTTTCTCATTCATATCATTACTCTTCTTAACAATGAATCTTCTATGACTGACCTTGGTCTTCTCCATCATTTTCTTGGCATCTCTGTCACCCGTTGTCGGTGTCAAAACCGGCGGATCTCGGGTAGGGGGTCCTGAACTATGCGTCTAGGCGGATGGTAACAGGAGACAAGGGACACGATGTTTTACCGAGTTGAGCCCTCTCGGTGGAGGTAAACCCTACTCTGCTTGATTAATATTGATGATATGGGTAGTACAGAGTAGATCTACCACGAGATCAAGAAAGCTAAACCCTAGAAGCTAGCCTATGGTATGATTGTTGTTAGCCCTCTGAACTAAAACCCTCGGTTTATATATACAGGAGAGGGCTAGGGTTACAGTCGGTTACAATGGTAGGAGATCTACATATCCGCATCGCCAAGCTTGCCTTCCACACCAAGGAAAGTCCCATCCGGACACGGGGCGAAGTCTTCAATCTTGTATCTTCATAGTCTTGGAGTCAGCCAATGATGATAGTTGACTATCCGGACACCCCTAGTCTGGACTCCTCGGTAGCCCTGAACCAGGCTTCAATGATGGCGAGTCCGTGGCGCATATTGTCTTCGGCATTGAAAGGCGGGTTCCTCCTCGAATAATTCATAGAAGATTTGAACACGGGATAGTGTCGGCTCTGCAAAATAAATTCCACATTCCACGTAGAGAATAATATTTACACAAGTTCAATCTGGCGGCGTATTTAGTGGCATGGCGTCACTGCAGCCAAGCTTTTACTCGAATCGTTTTATTATTCCACCTCGGTAGCGTTTAGCGGCGGTTTCCTTAACACGTCTTGTCAGCGAGATCGTGTCCCCTTATTCAGGATTCTCATCAATACGGACGTGGGTAACCCAACGCGCCATTGATTGCGGTGCTTGGGAGATAGCGAGTTTTACGGGCTGAGTGGGGGCGCATAGTTTAAATCGCCCATATATAAGGGACAAGGATCCACCTTTTTACCTCGCCTTCTTCCTCCTTTGCTTATCCATCTCCGGCGTACTCGAGCTCCGGCGCCCAAGTCCGCACATCTCACCTCAACCTTCTCCAACCATGTCGGGGCGGGAGGCAAGTGGATGGCCTCCTCCATCACGGAGGGCACATCAAAAGCTGCGCAAGGCGGATATTTGTCGGCGATATCGCGCCGGCTCCCCAGCGAGGCAGCTCGTCCCCACCCGAGGCCCCATGAGAGGGTTGTGTACCTTCCCCATTTCCTCCATGATTGGGCTTCCCTCCACCCATTTGTCCGGGGCTCATGTTACTGTTATGGCTGGATTTCCATGATCTGGCCCAATTTTATCCTCAACATCTCGGCGTTTATCGTGCGGTGTGCGAAACCTTCCTCTGTATCCAGCCCACTTACGCTTATGGCTAAAGACTTTTAATGTCAAGCCGAAGGTAGTGGGTGGCCATGGCAGTCTTGGGGCGCCATGGTGGGCAAGATGCCCAGCGTCACTGGCTCGAGGAGCCTTCGTGGAAACCATCAAAGGGTGACAATCGGGGTGGTTCTACATCACCGACCCGCGTGACCCTGATTGGGCAGCGGCCCCTGAATTCAGATCTGGCATCCCCACCGGCTCACCTCCTCGAAAGAAGGGCTGTCGTGGGGTGATTGGAGGGCTGACCGGACTCAATCTGTCTCCAAACCCTCGTGAACAAGAAGCTCAAGCTTGTCGGCGTAGTCGGTCATGCTCATCGCGGATTCTCCGTGCCAGCAGCGAGATTTCAACTTTGTGGGAGTTCGATCCGGCCTGGCACGGACCTTGAGCGAGGCTCTTGACACTCGTCGAAGAGGCACGGAGGTCTGTTCAAGGCGCCAGGCGCCCGCATCCACTCTTGAAGATCGCGGATTCAGCTCGCGGTGTCCGGTGGCGAGTAAGCTATATTACCCTTTTACGGGACACTTGTTTTCATAGTTTGACTCTATCACGGGATCTAAACTCCCATTACCTTTAATGAGCTGGCGAGAAGACATCCGGGCGGGTTAAGCTGTCGGCGCCCTTCGAAGACCAGCGGATGCCCGTTTGGCCAGGCTGCGATCCGGCGCCCTCGTGGTGCGGAGAAGAAGCCAAGAAGAAGGCCACGGGGACCGGAGGAGTTCCGTCACGGTGTTATCGGACTCATCGTCCGATGACTCCAAGCGGACTCCTCCACGAAGATGAGGAGGAGAAAGAGGCCTCTCCCGGTGAAGAGAGAAGAAGAAGGCTTCCCCAGCAGGGCGAAAGGTCAGAAGGAAGGACCCTTCCTCCGGACTATTCCACCAGCGACGGCGGCGAAGAGGAGTGGCCCTCGAGGGCCAAGCCTGGCGAGATCGTAAGTGTCTGGATTCGAGAATAGCTTATGATTTTCCTTTAAATCGCATAGTGTCTTCTAACGCCGAATACAACCATGTAGTCCGCCCAGGGCGATCTCCCCTTCGTCGGCGGGTCCACAGGTTCGTCGGATGTGAATAGCGCTTCACTTCCGACCGCCTCCTCCCATGGCGTGAAGCGGCGAGGTGGGGTCCCAAAGGGACCAGCCGGAGGAGGAGGTCCGGAGAGTGCCTTGAGGCAGCCTCCGGACTTTGGACGGACTCCACCGGAACCTTGATGGTTCGAGTCCGTGAGTGGTATCGTAAGAAGGGTGAGTGTCGGTGTCAAAACCGGCGGATCTCGAGGGGGTCCCGAGCGTGCGTCTATGCGGATGGTAACGAGGAGACAGGGGACACGATGTTTTTACCAGAGTTGGGCCCTCTCAATGGAGGTAAACCCTACTCTGCTTGATTGATATTGATGATATGGGTAGTACAAGAGTGGATCTACCACGAGATCACGGAGGCTAAACCCTAGAAGCTAGCCTATGGTATGATTGTTGTTATTGTTGTGTCCTACGGACTAAAACCCTCCGGTTTATATAGACATCGGAGGGCTAGGGTTACAGTCGGTTAGAATGGTAGGAGATCTACATATCCGTATCGCCAAGCTTGCCTTCCACGCCAAGAAAGTCCCATCCGGACACGGACGAGTCTTCAATATTGTATCTTCATAGTCTTGGAGTCCGGCCGATGATGATAGTTGACTATCCGGACACCCCTAGTCGAGGACTCCTCGGTAGCCCCGAACCGAGGCTTCAATGGCGATTAGTCAGTAGCATATTGTCTTGGCGTTGCAAAGCGGGTTCTCCTCCAAATTCCATGTGCTTGCGAATAGTGTCCGGCTTCCTCGTAAATGTTGCGCTCCTTGGCTTCCATGTCCAATAATGGCCCTCTTCCACGTGTCGTATGAATCGAAAAGCGAGGTATTTTTACGTTTTACCCCCAAGCTGCGAATAAGCTGCCTATAAGAGGCAGGATCTAGATCCAAATCACACCATCCTCCTTCATGAGTACTCATCGGGCGCCTCGACAAAATCCACTCCATCATGGACGATCGACCGGCTCCTCCTCTCGCGCTCCAGTCCTCGGCCGGAGATTGGAGGCGGATGTTCGATCCCGCATAGCGAGCTTGTGATGCTCTAGGCGAGGATACCTTCCCCAGCCTTCATGGTTCGATTCGAGCGGATGGACACCTGAGGTGGGAAGCGGTGAGGCGTCCCCAATCCCTCGGAGGAGGCGGGTATGATTAGTCCCTTATCGATAAGAGAATCGGTTTTCCCATACATCCGTTTCTCAGGGGCTCTGAGTTCTATGGACTCGGCTTCATCACCTACACACTGCCTACATTTTGCACATCGCGGGTTTTGTAGCTCTTTGCGAGCTGTTCTTGGGCATCAAGCCCCATTTTGTCTTGTGGAAGAGATTGTTTTGCCTCGTACCCGTTCTCATGAGGGTGGCGGGCGAAATATGGCGCATCACGGGACGGACATCTATCCGGGACCCGAAGAAGCGTCAAAGGCGGCCTTGAAATGGTTTTATATGGAAGGCGCTCCCTGGGACCCAGTTCGGATCGGCCTCGAGTTCACAACGCTCCTCTGAAAGCGCTGAGTTAGCGCTGCGAGCCCTCAGCGGGAATATGATAGGGCGTCGAATATCGATTGGCGGATAAGGTTCTTGGCCCATTCGGATTGACCATGATTGGAGTCATGGCCCGTGCATTATCACGAGGGTGCGGCCGCTCAATATAAGGGCCACCCATGTGGGACTTCAGCGGGAGAAACAGCGCCACCGTCATGGCGCAAGGGGCCGGGATCGGTTGCCCGATCTGGTGAAGATCTGTCCGGCTTGTACAAGGGGAGAAGGAGGACTTCATCCATACGAGTCCATTGAATGGATTCTCCATGAATAACTCTCGGAGCTGGGTAGCGGACGTTTATCTATCCGATCTGTGCTTTCAAAGTTAAGTGTCTTACCTTATGATTTCGATGCGAGGCTGCGCCGGGATGTGGAGGGCATACAGCCCGACTCCACAACAAGGATGCGGGGCGATCCATTGATCCGGCCTCAGGAGGATCCGGATATAGAGGTGGAGCTGATCGGCGGGGTGTTCCACCAACTTAGCGTGGATAATGCCTTGAAATCGCCATTCACGGCCGACTACCCGGTTTAACTCCGGCTTCCCGTATGCTGCGACCGAGGTCTTGTCATTATTACTCATCCATGCTTATTTGAACACTTTGTATACCAGCGGTGTCCCATGAGGAGGTACCTTTAGAGGCGGGAAGCGGATCATGCGGTGACCAACAAAGGTCGATTCGGCCCGATGGCGGAAGAAGGAGTCTTGTTGTGAGTCGAAGCGTCGCCCATAGCGGTATGGAGCACCACCGTATTTAAGGAAAGATTCACAGGAGGTATATTGCGCTCCTAATTCTTCTAGGAGAAAAGCGCTCGCGGACTGTGCGGAGGTTGCCAACCAGGCCTCCATGACCGAGGCTCCAACACTGGTCCGTGGGGAGGCGGCGCAAAGCGCGAGCGGATGCTCCTCGGTGGAGGATCTTGACAGAGCTGTCCACCACCGGTCGGAGGTGGAGGCGCCATGAATCACGGCGCCGCCCGAGCGGTTCTTCGTGGCGTGTTTCTCCCGGGCGTTGAATGCCTTTAATGCGGGAGGCAGCACCTCCGTGCCGCTCAAGATGGTTTAACGAGCCACGGATCGGTATGTGAAGGACATACGGGTAAGGAATTTTAATAGTTATATATGCAGTGGCCCCGAGACTTAAAATAGTTAAAATAACTGATTTAAGGATCATTTGTTATCTGAGGATCTTACGGAGAAGAATACCCAGCTGTCGGGGCTTAAAAGTGCAAGGCCCAACTTGAGGCCGCACTAGCCGCCCGCAGAGAACCACGGAGACCCCTCTGGTAATACATACTTCAAAAGATAAGTAGTTTATGAAGTGCGGTGTGTGCGTAAGTCGACAATAATATTGCGAGGTGCGGACTAGATCCGGACAAGCAACATCTCTGCGCCGGTGAAGGCGGCGAGAAGGTGCTTATGAGGTGCAGCGGAGAGGAACAAACTCAAGATGCCAACACCCAGTGGGCGAAGAACTAAAAGATGTTGGGTCGGTATGCGACTCCGTAAGGAGAATCGGCGGATTAAATCGCGGCATTCTGATAAGTGCTTGAGCAAACTCTTTTGAAAAGAAGAGTTGGCGAGGAAGTCGATTAACGAAATATATGCGTAGGTGTGCTCACGGGTGCGTCAAGCGGAGAAATGCACAGTTCCACGGGTGACCTTCTTCGAGCTCTTTGCAAGCTGCTGACGTGCGTGTTCGGCGATGGTGGCGTCGTTCGAGGCCTTATGGCCGTCCGTCTCCCTACGAGGGTCTTGGAGGCTTCTTTGAGAAGCTTGAGGAATGCACGGCGCTTCCGTCTTTGGAACATATCGGCTGCCGTCAAAGCGCCGAGGAGGCTGGGCTATGGTGAAGGCAGCGGTATCTGAGGCTGATCAAACCACATGGCGAGTCGGACTGTGGGGCCGATGGGAAGGAGATTCCTATGAGCCTAATGTGCGGCCAAGTAGAGTTGGCGCGAAATATTCCCAAGCGGGTTTGTAAACTAGACAGCTGTTAGATGGGATTGAAGAGAGTACAATCAGTCAATTTGTGATGTAATTTAAAATGACATGTAAAATGCCTTCTAGCCGGATTGTAGATCGTTTGTCTTTGCGGACCTTTTTGCTTCAACCTCGGACCCAACAATCCGGAGTGTGTCTGAATACCCTCACGGTTATATAAAAACCGGGGCATGCATGGAGACCAGGCGTAGGGGTCATTAGTGCTTTATCAGACAAGTGCCCAACTAGTTATGCTATATTACATGGTTAGTAAGAAACATCTTCCAGGGAGAATAGTTCCGTTAGGGGTTCCTTTCCCCGGGAGGCATGCCCTAAAGTGCATGTCTGGACTGCGAAAAGAGCAGAAAAAGCATCTGGGGGCAGATAAATAAATAAGTAATAAATCATCTTTCAAGTCACTGACCACATATTCCCTTAAGAATGCTAGCTTTCGGCTTCACCCAATCTGAGGTACACATCCGGTGACCAGCGATAACAATCGCGAAGGTGCTCCTTTACCTCCTAGCGAATAATCGGGAGCGTGGGGAGTAAGCACGAGGCGAGGCAACCCAGCTTGGCCAAAACTTAAGTCATATCGATGCATATAATGGTGAATAAAAGGTACATGCGGAAGTATGACACATGTGTTGGGCATGAAGCCCGTATAAATAAGCTTCTGTTAAAGAAGCCCCCAGGTATAATGAGTGCGAGTAGCACATCAAGTGTGTGCGAACAATGCGCAGATCAGCCCTCAAAGGCTTTTACTAAAAAGGGAGGAAAAATGAGGGAAACAAAAGACAGCGAAAATATAAAAGGTGGACGAAGGAAGGAGACGAACTCTTAGTCCGGCGCTAGGCGTAGAATCTTCGGAGACGGGCTGCCTTGCAGGGGTTCGGCTCGGGTCGGTTGTCAGATGCATTACGTAGACGGTATGCTCCGCCGGTCAGAACTTGGTCGATGATGAAGGGACATTCCCATTTGGGCTTAAGTTTGTCCTTTTTCTTGTCCGGCAGGCGTAGAACTAGCTCGCCAACATTGTAAGTTTTGGCCCGTACTTCTCTGCTTTGATATCTTTGAGCTGCTGGCGATAGAATCGGAGCGGGCTTTTGCCACGTCACGCTCCTCCTCTAAAGCGTCAAACTGTCCTGCCGATCAATTCGGCTTCTCTTTCTTCGTACATGCACCTTGAGGTGAGTCATGAATTATATCGCGAGGCAAAACTACCTCTGCGCCGTATACCATAAAAATGGTGTGAATCCGGTAGTGCGGTTTGGCGTGGTCCGCAGCCCCAGTCTGGTCGAGCTCCTCTACCCGGTCGTGTTAGATTCCATGAGGACCGCACTAATCTGGGTTTGATGCGCTCATGATTAGACCATTTGCTCGTTCGACTTGACCGTTAGTTTGAGGTGATAGGCTGAAGCGTAGTCGAGCTTGATGCCCATATTTTTGCACGAGTTTAACCTCGTCGGCCGTGAAATTCATGCCGTTATCGGTGATGATCTTTGTGGGGGCGCCATAGCGGTGTACTACCCGGATATGAAGTCTATCACGAGGTCGGATTGACCGTTTTAGCGGCAGCCTCTATCCATTTGGTGAATTTATCCACCATGACCAATAGATATTTTTGCTTGTGGGTTCCCCCTTAAGGGGTCCAACCATGTCAAGCCCCGGACGCAAATGGCGGTGATGGGTATAGTTTTGAGGCGGTGGGTGGCATGTGGCTTTGATTAGCAAAGAGCGGCAACCAACGCATCGTTGGACTAAGTCTGAGCATCTGCCGAGCCGTCGACCAATAAAATCTGTCTGGAAGGCCTTGCCTACAAGGGCCGGACTGCGGCGTGGTGCCCGCCCGAGTCGGCGTAATTTCAGCGAGAAGATTTCGCCCTTCCTCTTGAGATGCACCTTTGAAGGACTCGGTTGTGCTTTTCTTATAAAGCTCTCCCTCATGGACCTTGTAGGCTTTAGATCGCCAAACTATGCGCGGGCCTCATTTTGGTCTTGGGAGTTCCTACCTAATTAAGTAGGCGAGGAATGGTTCCGTCCGCAGGCGATCTGCCATTATTTCGTGGGCTGAAGGTGTTATTTCATTGGTGAGCCACCGATTGTGTCGAGAATGTTCGGTGTTGGGCGGTGCGGTTGGTTCGGTTGTTATTTCGGACTCCTCTTCCCATACTATGGATGGCTTAAGAGCCGCTCTAGGAAGATGATTGGAGGGGCGGCGTCGCGTTTTTGCGTCGTCGTGCCAACACGTCATTTACTGGTTGTTATCGGGCTACATGGTGGAATTGAGTCCTTGAACCAAGCTAACATTCTTAAGACGGCGTTATGGTAGGCTGCCATTTTCGGATCCTTGGCATCAAAGTCTCCATTTACTTGGGATATTGCGAGGTTTGAATCCCCACGGACCTCTAGGCGTTGAATGCCCATGGAGATGGCCATCCGGAGACCATGTTGAAGGGCCTCGTATTCGGCTGCGTTGTTGCAGTCCGTGTACATTATTTGAAGTACGTATTGGACTGTGTCTCCGGTTGGGGACGTCTAGACGATGCCAGCCCCCAAGCCGGCTAACCTTTTAGAGCCGTCGAAGTGCATGATCCAATTGGAGTATGCGCCGTACTCTTTAGGAAGTTCGGCTTCAGTCCATTCAGCGATGAAGTCAGCCAAAACTTGCGACTTTATAGCTCGCCGTGGTTTGTAGGTTATCTCGAATGGTAAGAGCTCGATGGCCCATTTTGCAATCCTGCCCATTGCGTCGCGGATGTTTATAATGTCGTTGAGAGGTACTTCGGAGGCCATTGTTATCGAACACTCTTGAAAGTTGTGTCGCAGCTTCCGGGATGCCATGAACACTGCGCACGCTATCTTTTGATAATGTGGGTGCGGGACTTGCATGGAGTTAAGGCGGTGGATCGTAGTATCTTGGTTTTGAAGAGAATTTGTGCCCATACATTTCTCATTCGACGGCAGGCACCCGCTTACAACTTGATGTGTTGCGCGATATATAACAACATTGGTTCGCCCAAGTTGGGCGCGGCGAGAACGGTTGTTGCCAATATGGCCTTTATTTCTTGAGTCGGCCGTGGCGACATCCGTCCATTCGAAGTGTTGGTGCGCTGAGGAGGCGATAGAGGGCAATGCCTTTTCTCCCAAGCGGGAGATGAAGCGGCTTAGGGCATACGCATCTGATCAATTTTGTATTTGTTTGAGGTCTTTTGGAATATCCAATTGTGACAGCTTCGGATCTTGGCTGGGTTTGCTTCAATTCCTCTACGGATACAATGAAGCCCAAGAGTTTTCGGCGATGCGCGAAAAGCGCATTTTCGGGTTGAGCTTAATGTCATATGCTCGGAGGTTGTCGAATGTGAGCCTCAAATCGTCTACTAGAGTTTCGGCGTGTTTGGTCTTGGCGACCACATCGTCTCGTATGCCTCCTTTGTTTTGCCGATCTAGGTAGCGGACATATACGAATCATGCTTGATATGTTGCGTCGGCGTTTTTGAGTCGAAGGGCATTGTGTTGAAGCGAGAATGGTCCGTATGGAGTAATGAATGCCGTTGCTTCTTGGTCTATCTCCGCCATCTTGATTTGATGGTAGCGGAGTATCGTCGAGGAAGCACAATGAATCATGCCTGCGGTAGCATCGATGATTTGATCGATCGCGGGGAAGAGAAAGGATCCTTTGGACAAGCCTTGTTAAGGTCTTTAAAATCGACACACAGTGCGGATTTGTCCTTTTTGGTACCATTACCGGGTTTGCTATCGGTCCGGATGTTTGATGTCTCGATGAATCCGGCTTCTAATAGTTTGGCTAGCTCCTCTCCATTGCTGTCTTTTGGGTTTGGAAAATCGCCGAAGAACTGTTTGGTGGCTTGAATCCTTTAGGATGTTTAGGCTGTGTTACGCCAAACTTTGTGGGATTCTGGCATATCGAAGGGTGCCGAGCAAGGATGTCCCAATTTTCGATGGAATTCTTGTAGTCTGGCGTCTACACAGGGTTTAATTATTGCCCCAATGGAGCCGTCTTTGTGGGGTCCGTTGGATGGACTTGGAATTTGACTATTTAGTCCGCTGGTTTAAAGAGGTGGACTTGGATCTCTTATCGAGTATCACATCGTCCTGTTCACCGTGGAGCCTGTGCGGTGAGTTCCTCTGCCGCTAGGGCTTGGATAGTGCCTCTAGGGCTAGTCGGTTGTCTTATTTTGGTGGTAGTGCTGTGTCGGATCACGACAAGAGTGATGATTCCATTGGGCCGGGCATTTTAAGCTTCATGTACCCATAATGGGGTATGGCTTGGAAAATTGTGAATGCCTCTCGACCTAATAAGCGTGATATCCCTTTGCTAATGGGGCCACTTGGGCGTGACCTCCTCGGACTTGTAGTTGTCGCGAGCGAACACCACATCTAATGTAATTTTTCTGTGCGGCGTGCTTCCCGACTAGGGATTATTCCTCTAAAGGTTGTCTTTGCTTCGCTCAATGCGGCTCCATTCTATTTCCATTTTTGAAGGGTTTCCTCGTAGATGAGGTTTAACCGCTGCCGCCATCCATGAGTACCTTGGTAAGATGAAAGTCGTCCACTATTGAATTTGAGGACCAATGCGGTGGTGCTCGGGCTGTTCGGAATTTAGGTTCGTCGCTGGCGTTGAAGGTGATAGCCATGTCGCTCCATGCATTTGTTGTTGCTACTTGGTATACTTCGGCGAGGCTGCAGATTGTTCGTTTCCGCATATTATTTGATGCGAAAGTCTCGAAGATTGTTAATACCGTACTGGTACTATTGGGCTGGTTCTCCGGGGCTAGAAGCTCTTCGCCACTTTTGGCCACCTGCCGTAGTATCCAATATGCCCGAAGGCTATGTGTTAGAGTGGCGCCCTCGTACTATGGATTTTCAGGTCATTGAGCCATCCCTCGATGCGGTTCCGTGCCCTTTAGGGGGTTTTGCTTTTGGCTTTTGTCCCGGTGCTTAGGCGTGATGCACTCTTTATTTTGGACTAGGGTTGTGTTGAGCGGATTGTCCCAAAACTTAGTTTGATTTTCGGGCACTCTCCATCGCACGATACTTACGTACTATGGGCCTTGGTCGTGGCGTGTAATTTCCGCGACGACATCTGGCGTTCAAAATTCCTTGTCCATGCAATTGTTGCGAGAAAATTGAGATTGCGTTTTCCTCACGGCGTCCTTTATCCTATCCATAACCGGGAGGAATATGGCCCGATAATGATGTATTGTCTCCGTGGGCTCTTGCGGTTTGAGATAGATCGCTTATGTTTGGGTGGGTGGGACAAATTAAGTCGAACCCTGCCCAACTTGAGGCTCAAGGGCGAAAAGTTTCGAATTTGGAAGCTTGGATTCTGGATGTTGTCCAGCGAATCTGGTCATTGCTGACTTTAGGTTCGATGCTTGATTGGCGTCCGTCCCTCATGGGAGAATCGGCATGGAGGATCGAGGAATCCGGACGTGCTTGGTCTTTATTATAGAAGAAGAGTCGCGTTGTTCCTCCACCACATAGCGTGGTGGGTAGCTGAGGGAGAGTTGATCTCTCTCGGATCGGTTTAAGCCCAATCGATCGTAGTCTATAGCAATTCGAGGCGGCGTCACGATCAAAGAGCTCATTCGGAGAGCTCCATCGGATCTAACAGCTCGGCGAATTCGAGTTGGCGTGGGGACGCTTTTGATGACCCGAGAGGTCGTCGTTGGAAGCGGCGGCGAACAGGCGGTCATAAGAAAACCACCTAGCCGTTTGTCCGGTGGCCAAAGCTCCCTTTGCAATGGTACCGTCTTTAAAGACGGGAAGAGGCATCCTTCCTGATTGTGGCGGCCGGAGAGGAACTCTCAATGAAAGCACCAATGTCGGTGTCAAAACCGGCGGATCTTGGTAGGGGTCCCTAAGCGTGCGTCTAGGCGGATGGTAACAGGAGGCAGGGGACACGATGTTTTTACCCGAGGTTGGGCCCTCTCGATGGAGGTAAAACCCTACTCTGCTTGATTGATATTGATGATATGGGTAGTACAAGAGTGGATCTACCATGAGATCAAGGAGGCTAAATGTCGGGGCGGGGACGGAGGAGACCCGCCCTTGCGAACACCTATGGGCGGGGCCCCTTCGTGAAGTCTTGATGCGAGGCGGAGAGCCGGAAGGCGGATCGGCGATGCAGGCGGATTTTTACCCGGCCGAGGCGCGGACAGACGCGTCAAAACCCTCTTGCTGCTTTGTGTTGTATTGTGCTCGGGAGCTTGAAGAGCTCTGAGTAGTAGCTACTGGCGTGGGAGTTGCAAAGTTGAACCCCCTCGTTGTGGATGGGCCTCCTTTTATAGTGCCAAGGGTCATGCAGGTGTCAGCGTGGGAGAAAGGGGTAAAAATGTAAAAGAGGTGGTAGTTGGAGCAGTCTTGAGAGCAGTGCAGCTCTGATTAGCTTGAGCAGTGGTTTCTACCTACTTTGTGATGGGGACAAAGGCATTTAATGCCGTCGCCGTCGACCCCAAAAGCTCCGCCCTTGCGTCTCCGTGCGCCCGCGGCGATGGATCCACCACCGTGGAGTGCCACCGCACCCCAGCTGCACTGACCACCCGCCACAGCGTCTCTGGAGAAGGCTCAAAGGCGGCGTGGGCGGATGAGCTGGAGTGTGGGCACGCGGCGCAGCTCTCCGGCAAGTACCTTGCAGGGGTCTTAATCTTGCGGACCCGGAAGCTTGCCGGGCTTTGTAACTTGCGCTCTCCGGGCCTTTGCTTGGGGACAGCGTGTAAGCGCCGGCGTGTCTTCTCGATGTAGTCTTCTAATCTCCCGGCGAGCTCCTCTCGCGGGGCCTTGCGTGAGTGATGTAACCTTGGGCACAGAGCGGCCTTCCGGCAAGCTCCCTTGTCCGGGTCTCGATCTTCTATCTTGCATACTTTGTTCTTGAATGGCTTGATATGGAGCAGGAATGGTCTCCGGCAAGCATGTGGTAGATCCAGCCGCGGGGAGCTGCAACTGCCCGTGCACAAGTTGGGGTAATGAGGTACCCCTACCTTAGTACACCGACACTAAACCCTAGAAGCTAGCCTATGGTATGCTTGTTGTTATTGTTGTGTCCTACGGACTAAAACCCTCCGGTTTATATAGACACCAGAGAGGGCTAGGGTTACACGGGGTCAGTTACAATGGTAGGAGATCTAAATATCCGTATCGCCAAGCTTGCCTTCCACGCCAGAAAGTCCCATCCGGACATGGGGCGGAGTCTTCAATCTTGTATCTTCATAGTCTTGGAGTCGGCCGATGATGATAGTTCGGCTATCCGGACACCCCTAGTCGAGACTCCTCGGCGAGGCTGCGCCCGGTGACCTCCATCCAACGGGCGCCGAATAATTTCTTTGGGCGCTCATGGCGCTTCCATCGACGAAACACCGCCTTTGTTATGAGTGTGGTGATTACGAAAGATTGATCCGCCAAGCGGGTGACGAAGCTGCACCGACCTTCTAACGAGCTTTGAGGTAAGGATTTTTAAGATATGTAAAATAGTACAGCATAAGCGGTAGCCCCGATGCTCGATTCGATTGTTAGGAAAGAAAAGCGAGCGAGGTTCTAAAAGATATCTGTGAGTCTAACACAAATATGTCAATATGGGAATGCAGGCTCTATTTCTTGACCTCAGCCGCCTTATTGCGAAGGTCAATGCCTTGAAGGAGAGCCTCGGCGGTCAGAGGCGAGCTCGGCCGTGCCAGAAAGTAGCTCGAGGACAAGGAGATTAAGTAACACCTTATGAAAGTTGTACCTTATAGAAAGGATTTGGTTGCCAAGAATGACAGGAATAACATGAGTATTCGAGGCGTGAGCAGTGGCGACCACGAAGGAGAGCGGTGTCCACGGCCCGGTGCTGTCTGGCCGTGGAGCAGCGAAGAAGCGAGGCGGGTGGCGGAGGTGCGGCAAGAGCTCCGGGCTCGTGGAAAAACATGAGAGTTTGGGCGTGACTCGAAGACTTCGAGTCGAGCTCATGACGACTCTTGAGAGTGCCAAAGCTGCTAAGGCGAAGCCCAAAGGCCCTCGGGAGATCGAGTGATAAGAAGATAGCGGCGGGTAAGGCATTATTCATGCAAAGCAAGCATGTAAAGTGAATTACATTACTTACCGAATTGAGCTCTCGGGAGGCGTTCGCAGATCTGCCCGTAGCATGTCCGTCTTTGCGCGTTCTCTGAGCCAAGGAGGAGCTCGGCGGAAAAGGTGTTACGGTCGCGATATCTTTGAGGCGGACATCCGGTGCCACTGGCGACCGGTGAAACGGCTGGTCGAGCTCCACAAGGTGGCCAAGCAGGCCATGAAGGGCCTCATAGTTGGTGTGGACCAAAGAAGCCATGCACAGGAGCTACTTGATGCGGTGTGGCGGTGGTGGGCGCTTGTCCATGGGTTGGCGTCATCAAGCACTCCGCTTGCATTGAAGGTGCCCGTCGGGCCGTTGCCGCAGCTAAGGTGCTAACTGCGGCAAGATGGAGCGCCGAGAAAGCTTGGGCGAGCGCCACCGTCCCGGCAAGAGTATCGCACACCGAGATGTATTATAAGGTGTCTTGAAGGGTGCCGCATTATTGCGGTGAATGCTCCAAAGATGTAATTTTGAGTAGACTAGCATTTTGTTATCTGTCTTGTAGAAAACTTTGTTCGTATCGCTAAGCAATACTTGTTAATTTAAAATATTACCTTCTGTGCAGCCGTTTATCAAACACGAGAGATGGCAAGTCGTTGGCTTGGCCCCGCCATGAGTCTTTGGGGTGTTCGGGATAAACAGCGCTCTTGTTCCCATTTTGGGTCCTTCTGGGGCGCTCAACACAACGAGCGAGACAACCGGACTTATAATGCTTGAACACTCTCACTCAGCCATAGAATTCTATAATTTTAAATTTCAGCGAAGCCCCTAGTGTTCGGAAGGCGGGTTGAGGCGGTATCCACGCTGGGCGGACAAAGCCGGCTCCTCGCTCTAAGCGGCATAAGTCTTTAGGGACTCGAAAAACCTCTCGAGCAGCGACGGCTCTCGCCCCATCATGACGGTCGAGTTTAGCTTTCTCCTTTGAGGTGCTCAACCCAGCTCAAGCTGGGGCACAATGCGATGGTTCTCCCGGCCGCTACCTTAGCGATATAATGGAGCGTAAGGTACCAAAACATGGGAGCCGACAAACCCAACTATTGACCCAAGACATGATTTGGAGCGATGCATATAATGCTATAAGTTGGGGTGCGCACTTGTGAAAGTGTTGGACTTATCACACCATAATTTGGAAGCGTAAGCCCTGGTGTATTTAGGGTGTACCAAAGCGTCTGGGTGCAACATGTCATAAGTGAACATATATAAGAGGAATGCAATGATAGGCAAGCGATGCATTATTTAGAGAAAATACTGCAATGGAAGCGAGCGATACAAATAGTCACGATAAGCAAGGGGTGGGACTAGTTAACATGTCGCTCGAGGATAAGGCTGCGAATGGTATGTAAAAGCAGGTATAATGCTCGGAATGGAGACCACACAGGTACTCGTCGTAGCCTTTACGCTTCCTGGCTGTTGCATCGTGAGTGCGGCGGATCTCTTGCCGAGCAGGGCTTGGAAAGCGGAGTCTGAGAATAAGTTGAAAGTAAAGAAAGAAAAGAATGATAAATTTGGGAGCCCCTGGTGTGGTTGATCCACACTCTGGGCATCTTGTGTGGCATGTGCCCTCCTTATGCCCGGGGTATCTCGAGTGTAGTGATGTACTTTCGTGAGTCTTGGTCTCGCGATTTCGGGCTGGGATTGGGAGCCGCATTACTCTGGCGATGCTCGGGCGTGCGAGGTGGTCTTGTTGTAGGTTACTCGAGGCGCTTGGCGGTGTCTGGTAAGCAACGCGGACTCGAGAATTGCCTTAGGAGGCTACTCGTACTTCGCCGCAAGAGCCGTTGTGTGCTCCTCCGTTCGGAGAAGGCGTTTGGTGTTCCGTTGCGGTGATGACTCCTCGAGGGCTGACATCTTGAGCTTGAGGTATCGTAGTGCGGCACGCATTGAACTTTGCAAATGCGGTTCGTCCGAAGCGATGTTTGATAGCAGCTGCGGAGCGGGACTATGTCGAAGATTAACTCCTCGCCGGAAGTTATCAGGGATCGAAGACCACTTCAAGTGTAGGCGAGCACTGTACAATTGGCCTCTACACAGTATGGCGCCTTTGAAGGTCATCTTTGTGTGTTTAATCCTTGAAGGATCTATGCCCATCTTGCGCCTTTGTATCTGATAAAAGCGAGTTCGAACTCTTTGCCGCCGTCCATCGAGGACTCTAGTGAGTGAAATCCATCGACGATTGGGTCTAAAACCAATGCGGCAAATTCCCTATAGCGGATCTTGGTGGGGTGGTCCCTTGATCAAAAGTGATCGGGCGGGAGGACCACGGATTGAACTTTAGGCGTGGCTCCATCAGCGTATACATCCTAAGCGCGCCGCTTCCGCTCCCTTTTGGGTATGTGGGTTGCGTATATCATGTTTACCGTCCGCACTTGTGGGGGAAAACCCTTCTGCCTTTATTGTTCGGCGGCCGTGTCTCCTCCTCGTCATCGCTATGCAGCCCCTTGTCATTGCCTTCGGCGATTAACTTGCCTGCCTACTTGAACACCCAACAATCTCTGTTGGTGTGTGAGGGAGTCCTGGACTAGGGGGTGTCCGAATAGCCGAACTATCATCATCGGCCGGACTCCAAGACTATCAAGATACAAGATTGAAGACTCTGTCCCGTGTCCGGATGGGACTTTCCTTGGCGTGGAAGGCAAGCTTGCGTCTGGATATGTAGATCTCCTACCATTGTAACCGACTACGTGTAACCCTAGCCCTCTCCGGTGTCTATATAAGCCGGAGGGTTTTAATCCGTGGGACACAACAATAAAACAATCATACCATAGGCTAGCTTCTAAGGTTTAGCCTCCTTGATCTCGTGGTAGATCCACTCTTGTACTACCCATATCGTCAATATCAATCAAGCGGGAGTAGGTTTTACCTCCATCGAGAGGGCCCAAACACAGGTAAAAACATCGTGTCCCTGTCTCCTGTTACCATCTGCCTAAACGCTTGATTCGGGACCCCCCCTACGAGATCCGCGGTTTGACACCGACATTGGTGCTTTCATTGAGAGTTCCTCATGTGCCATCACAATCGGGGAAGGATGCCTCTTCCGTCTTCAAAGGCGGTACCATTGCCAAAGGAGCTTTGTACCGGACAAACTATCGGCTAGGTGGTTTTTCTTATGACCGCTGTTCGGCGCGCTCAAGCGGCGACCTCTCGGGTCATCAAAGCGGTCCCCGCGTCAACTCGGAATCGCCCGAGCTGCTAGATCGATGGAGCTCTCCTCCATAAGCGAGCTCTTGGATCGCATCGTGCATCTGGGAGTCGCTCTGAGACTATGATCAGATTGGGCTTTAAGCCGATCGAGGCAGATCAACTCTCCCGGGCTACCCACGCGTTGTGGTGGTGGAGGGCTAACGCGACGACTCTTCTTCTATATTAAAGACCAGTTATGTCCGGTTCTGATCCCTCCATGCGGATTCCCGGGGCGTCGATCAAATCTTGAACCTAAAAGTCGAGGCGGCGGACGATTAGTTGGAATGACATCCGACAATCCGAGCTTCCAAATTCGGTAATTTTGACCCTTGAGCCTCATGTTGGGCAGGGTTCGGACTTAATGCCACCCGCCCACCCAAACATAAGAGATCTATCTAAAATCCGGCAAGAGCCCATGGAGCGATAAATCATTCTTGGGCGATTCCTCTGGTTATGGGCGAGGATAAGGACTACTAGTGAGAAAAGCATAATCTCAATTTTACTGCAACAATTGCGGACAAGGGAATTTTGAGCGCCGTAAGTCGTCCGAAATTACACGCTTTGCCGACTGGCGTCCATAATGCGAAATCTTGTGCCATGGAAGTGCTGGAAAACCCGAAACTAAGTTTTGGGACAATCCGGCTCGAACACAACCCTAGTCGAAATAAAAAGGTGCATCATGCCTAGGCACTTGGGACAAAAGCCAAAAAGCAAAAAACCTAAAGACGCGGAACGTCTTTGGAGGGATGGCTCGGCGGACCTGTAAAATCCATAACAGAGGCGCCACTCCAACACATAGCCTTTGGGCATGTTGGATACTCGGCAGTGGCCAAAAGTGGCGAAAGAGCTTCTAGCCGGAGAACCAGCTCAGAGTACCCGATCACGGTATTAACAATCTTGAGACTTTTGCATCAAATAAAATGCGAAGCGAACAATCCATGACCTTGCCGAAGTATACCAAGTAGCAACAACAAATCCATGGAAGCGACACGGCTATCACCTTCAATGCCGATGTGAACCTAAATTCGAACAGCCCGAGCACCGAGCGCATTGGTCCTCGGTCCAATAGTGGGCGGCTTTTGTCTTACCAAAGGTACTCATGGATGGCGGCGGCAGTTAAACCTCATCTACGAAACCCTTTTCAAAAAATGGAAATAGACTAGAGCCGCATTGGTGACGGCACAACCTTCAGAGGAATAATCCTAGTCGGGAAGCCTGTTGCACGGGAAAAATTACATTAGATGTGGTGTTAGGCTGGCGAGACAACTCTGAGTCAAGGAAGTCACGTTCAAGTGGCCTGTTCCTTGGCGGATATCACGCTTTATTAGGGCGAGAAGGCATTCACAATTTTCGAGCCATACCCCATTATGAGTACATGAAGCTTAAAATGCGGGCCCAGCGGAATCATCACTCTTGTCGATGATCCGGACATACGGCACTCGCGCCGAAAATAAGGCGACCGCACTAGCCCTAGAGGCACTATCAAAGCCCTAGCGGCGGAGAACTCAAGCGTGCTTTGCGCTCCACGGTGAACGAGGGACGATGTGATACTCGATAAGAGATCCAAGTCCACCTCTTTTAAACCAGCCAGACGAAATAGTCAAATTCAAGTCCATCCGCGGACCCCACAAAGCGGCCTCCATTGGGGCACAATTAAACCACGATGTAGGCGCGCTTTCACGAGAATTCCCGGGAAAATTGGGACATCTTTGCAGCACCCTTCGGATATGCCGGGGAATCGCGCGAAGGTTGGCGAGAACACAGCCTAAACATCCTAAAAAAGGATTGAGCAGTCAAGCAGGCTCTTGGTGATTTCCGAACCCAAAAAAAGCGAGGCAATGGGAGAGGAGCTAGCCAAACTATTAGAAGCCGGATTCATCAGAGACATCAAACATCCGGACTGGCTAGCAAACCTGGTCATGGTACCAAAAAAGGACAAATCCTGGCGCCTGTGTGTCGACTTTAAAGACCTTAACAAGGCTTGTCCAAAGGATCCTTTCCCCCTTCCCCGCATCGATCAAATCATCGATGCTACCGCAGGGCACGATTCATTGTGCTTCCTTGACGCATAATCCGGCTACCATCAAATCAAGATGGCGGAGATAGACCAAGCAGCAACGGCATTCATTACTCCATACGGACCATTCTGCTTCAACACAATGCCCTTCGGACTCAAAAACGCCGGCGCAACATATCGGCGCGCATGATTAGACATATCGGCTGCCCGGATCGGCAAAACAGTGGAGGCATACGTAGACGATGTGGTCGTCAAGACCAGACATGTCGAAACTCTAGTAGACGATTTGTGGCTCACATTCGACAACCTCCGAGCATTTGACATTAAGCTCAACCCAAAAAAATGCGTCTTCAGCGTACCAGCCGGAAAACTCTTGGGCTTCATTGTATCCGGTAGAGGAATTTAAGCAAACCCAGCCAAGATCCGAGCTCTGTCATAGTTGGATATCCAAAAAGACCTCAAACAAATACAAAAATTGACAGGATGCGTGGCGGCCCTAAGCCGCTTCATCTCCCGTTTGGGAGAAAAGGCATTGCCCCTCTATCGCCTCCTCAGGCGAACCGAACACTTCGAATGGACGGATGCTGCCCGCGGCGGACTCGAAGAAATAAAAACCATATTGGCAACAAATCCGGTCTGGCAGCGCCCAACTTAAGCGAACCAATGTTATTATATATTGCGTGACACATCAAGTTGTATGGCGCGGTGCTCGTCGTTGAGCGAAAGCAGAAGGCACAAATTCCCTCTTCAAAAACCATTATACTCGTATCAAGCTGTCTTAACTCCATACAAGTCTCGGTACCCACATTATCAAAAGATAGCGTCTGCGATGTTCATAGCATCCGGAAGCTGCGACACTACTTTCAAGAGTGTTCGATAACGATGGCCTCTGAAGTACCTCTCAACGACATTATAAACAACCGCATGACGCGGCGAGCACGATTGCAAAATGGGCCATCGAGCTCTTACCATTCGACATAACCTACAAACCACGGCGAGCTATAAAATTCGCAAGTTTTGGTGACTTCATCCTTTGAATGGTGACGAACTCCCTAAAAATCTGGCGCATACTCCAATTGGATCATGCACTTGGCGGCTCTAAAATGTTGGCGGCTTGGGGGTGGCGTCGTCTTAGCGTCCCCAACAGAACCGCAGTCAATCGTACTTCAAATAATGTACCACGGACTCCAACAACGCGGCGAATATGAGGCCCTTCTACATGGTCTCGGATGGCCATCTCCATGGGCATTCAACGCCTAGAAGGTCCACGGGGATTCAAACCTCGCAATATCCCAAGTAAATGGAGACTTTGATGCCAAGGATCCGAAAATGGCAGCCTACCATAGCTTGCGTCTTAAGAATGTCAGCTCGGTTCGAAGGACTCGAATTCCACCATGTAGCCGGGATAACAACGGGCAGCGAGCGCGTTGTAGCGCATCGGTATAAAAGCAGCGCGCCGTCCTCAAACATCTTCTGGAGCAGCTCTTTAAGCCATCCGTAGTATGGGAAGAGGAGTAGGAAATAACATTCGGAACCAACCGCACCGCCAACAACACGAACATTCTAACACAATCGGTGGCTCGGCCAATGAAATAACACCTTCATTACGAAATAATGGCGATAATTGCCCGTGGGCGGAACCATTCTCGCCTACTTAATTGGCGGGAACTCCCGAAGAACCAAAATGAGGCCCATTTGCATAGTTCAGCGATCTAAAGCCTACAAGGTCCATGAGGAGAGCTTTATAAGAAAAACACAACGGAGTCCTTCAAAGGTGCATCTCCGAAGAGGAAGGCGAAATCTTACGGCTGAAATTCATGCAGGACTCGTGAGGCACCTGCGTTGCAGCCCGGGCCCTTGTAAGCAAGGCCTTCGTCTGAGATTTTATTGGCCCGAGCGGCCGAGGCGGATCTCTCGGGACTTAGTCCAGCGATCGTCGGTTGCCGGCTCTTTGCTAATCGAGCCACATGCCACCCACCACCCTCAAAACTATACCCATCACTGGCCGTTTGCGGATGCAGGGGCTTGACATGGTTGGACCCCTTAAAGAGAACACACAAACAAAAATACCTATTGGTCATGGTGGATAAATTCACCAAATGGATAGAGGCCAAGCCGGTTAAAGCGGCGAATCCGGACTGTGATAGACTTCATATCCGGGGTAGTACACGTTATGTTGTCCCCCAGCATCATCGCGATAACGACACGAATTTCATGGCCGGCGAGGTTAAACTCTGGTGCAAAAATATGGGCATCAAGCTCGACTACGCTTGGTCTATCACCCTCAAACTAACGGTCAAGTCGAGCGAGCAAATGGTCTAATCATGGCGGCATCAAACCCAGTTAGTGCGGTCCCTCACGGAATCTAACACGCATTGGGTAGAGAGCTCGACTCCGTACTACGAGAGCTGCGGACCCGCCAAACCGCCTCTGATTCACCATTTTTTTCATGGTATCTGGCTGAGAGGCGGTTTGCCTGCGATATAATTCATGACTCACCTCGGCGTGCGCGTATGCGAAGAAAAGAAGCGAGTTGGATCAGCGAGGACAGTTTGGACTCCTTAGAGGGCGTGGCGTGGCAAAAGCTCGTTCCGCATTCTATCAATGACGAGCTCGAAGATATCAAGCGAAGTATGGGCCAAAACTTACAATGTTGGCGGGCTAGTTCTCGCTTGGGACAAGAAAAAGGACAAACTTAAGCCCAAATGGGAAGGTCCCTTCATCATCGACCAAGTCGACCGGCCAGACATACCGTCTACGTAATGCATCGACAACCGACCGAGCGAACCCATGGAGCGCTTGCCCGTCTCGAAGATTCTCGCCTAGCGCGGACTAAGAGTTCGTCTCCTTCCTCCGTCCACCTTTTATATTTTCATTGTCTTTTGTTTACCTCCTTTTCCTCCTTTTAGTAAAAGCCTTTGAGGGCTGATCTGCGCATTGTTACGCACACTTGATGTGCTACTCGCACTCATTATACACAGGGCTGCTTTAACGAAGCTTATTTAGGCGGGCTTCATGCCCAACACATGTCATACTTCGCATGTACCTTTTATTCACCATTATATGCATCGATATGACTTAAGTTTTGGCCAAGCTGGGTTGCTGGCTCACATGCTTACCCCTCGTTCCCGATTGTTCGGCTAGGAGGTAAGGAGCACCTCTGCGATTATTCTTGCCCGGGTCGACGGATGTGTACCTCGGTGAGGTGAAGCGAAAGCTAAGCGTTCTTAAGGGAATATTCGATCGGTGACTTGAAAGATGATTTATTAGTTATTTATTTATCTGCCCCGGATGCTTTTACGCTCTTTTATGATCCGGACATGCAATTTAGGGCATGCCTCCCGAGAAAGGAACCCCTAACGGAACTATTCTCCACGGAAGATGTTTCTTACTAACCATGTAATATAACATAACTAGTTGGGCACTTATGCGATAAAGCACTAATGACCCCTCTTTGGTCTCCATGCATGCCCTGTTTTTTATATAACCGTGAGGTATTCGGACACACTCGGACTGTTGAGTCGAGGATGAAGCGAAAAGGTCCATAAAGACAAGCGATCTACAATCCGGCTAGAAGGCATTTTACATGTCATTTTAAATTACATCGTCAAATTGGTGATTGTACTCCTCTTCAATCCCATCTAACGAGCTGTCTAGTTTACAGTCCGTTAGGAATATTTGCGGCCAACTCTACTTGGCGTACATTAAACTCACGAGGAATCTCCTTCCGTCGGGCCCCAGGTCCGACCTTGGCCATGTGGTTTGGATCAGCCTTCCATTATGCCGCGTCTTCACCATAGCCCGAGGCCTCCTGGCGCCTTGTGACGAGCCGATATATTCCAAAGCGGAGCGCTGCCGTACTCCTGAAGCTTCTCGGCAAGCCCTCCAAGACCCTCGGTAGGAGGCGGGCGGCCACAAGGCACTGAGCAGCGCCGCTCATCGCTTTGCCGAACACGTTCGTGCGATTGCGGCAGCTTCGGGAAGAAGGTCACCCGTGGAACCAGGGCATTTCCTCCGCGAGACGACCCATGAGCACACCTCTGAGACACATTTACATCAATCGACTTCCTCGCCCGACTCTTCTTTTCAAAAGCGTTTGCTCAAGCACTTCTTGTAAATGCGCGTGAAGCCGCCGATTCTCCTTCTGGTCAGAGCGTTTGGACCCGAACATCTTTTAGTTCTTAGCCCAGGTGGTGTTGGCATCTTGAGTTTGTTCCTCTCTTGCTGCACCCTCATGGCACATTCTCGCGGCCTTCATCTAGCGCAGCAGATGTTGCTTGTCCGGATCTAGTCCGGCACCCTCTGCAATATTATTGTCAGACTTACGCATACGCCGCACTTCATAAACTACTTATCTATTCAAAGTATGTATTACGGAGGGTCTCCATGGCTCCCGTGGCGGCTAATCTTGACCTCAAGTTGGGCCTTGCACTTTTGAAGATCCTGGGACAAAAGTGTATTCTTCTCCGTAAGATCCTGCATAACAAATGATCCTTAAATCAGTTATTTTAACTATTTTAAGTCTCGGGGGCTACTGGCATATATAACTATTAAAATTCCTTACTGTATGTCCTTCACATCTTGCTCTTGTGGCTCTGGTTAAACCATCTTGGCGGCGCGAGTCTGCGTCTCCCACATAAAAGGCATTCAACGCCTCCGGGGAGAAACACGCGTCACGAAGAACTATCCAGCGGCGCCTATGATTCATAGCGCTCTCCACCTCTGACCTTGTGGCGGACAGCTGTTGGTATCCTCCATTTGGAGGCATCCGGCTCGCGCCTTCGCTCGCCTCCCCTCTGGACCGGTGTTGGGCACGGTGGCGGAGCTTGGTTGGCAACCTCTCAGGCACAGATCCGTGGCCGCTCTTTCTCCTAGAAAAATTAGGGCGTTAATATACCTCGAGGAATCTTTCCCTTAAATCTGAGTGGTGCTCCATACCCGTTGTGGCGGCGTTTACGACTTCGCGCCACGCTCCTCTTCCGCATCTTGGGCGAAGCCCGGCCCTTGTTGGTCGCATGCATAGCGAATCCGGCTTCTGCCCTAAAGGTACCTCTGCGGGACACCGTTGGTATCTGATGTTAGAAATAAGCATGGATGTGTAATAATGACAAGACCTCGATCATGATTACAGGAAGCGGAGTTAAGCGGGGTAGTCGGCCGTAATGGCGACTAAGGCATTATCCACGCTAAGTTGGTGGAACACCGTCGATCAGCTCCACCTCTATATCCGGATCCTCCTCGGAGGCGGATCAATGGATAAATCCGCATCCTTGGGTTGTGAGTCGGTGTGTATGCCCTCCACATCCGGCGCGATTCTGCATCGAAATCATAAGGTAAGACCTTAACTTTGAAAGCCTGGTCCGGATAGATAAGCGTCCGCTTACCCGGCTCGAGAGTTATTCATGGAGAATCCATTCAATGGACTCGTGCGGATGAAGTCCTCCTTCTCCCCCTTGTACAAGCGGACAGGATCTTCGCAGATCGGCGGCCGATCCGGTCCCTTGCGGCCATGGCGGGTGGCGTCGTTCTCCCGTTGAAGTCCCACATGGGGTGGCCCTTATATTGGGCGTATTTGCACCCTCGCATAATGCTGCGTGGCCATGACTCAATCATGGTCAATCCGGAATGGGCGATAACCTTATCCGGCCCATCGGATATTGGCGCTCCTATCATATTCCGTTGAGGTCTCGCGCTTCTGCTTCGGCGTTTCTTGAGAGGCGTTCTTTGAACTCGGGAGGCTGATCGAGCTGGGTCCGGCGGTGGGCGTCTTCCATATAAAACCATTTTGAAGGCGAGTCTTTGGGCGCCTTCTTGAGGTCGGATAGATGTCGGTCGGTGATCGCCATATTTGGCTCCGCCCACCCCTCATGAGCGAAGTGCGAGGCAAAAACAATCTCTTCCACGGCACAAAATGGGGCTTGATGCCCAGAACAGCTCGCAAAGAGCTACAAAACCCGCGATGTGCAAAATGTAGGCAGGTGTAAGGTGATGAAGCTGGAGTCCATAGAACTCCAGGAGCCCCCGGAGAAACGGATGTATGGGAAAACCGATTCCTCTTATCAGATAAGGGACGAATCATACCCGCTCTCCTCTGGAGGGATTGGGGACGCTCTCCGCCTGCTTCCCACCCTTGTAGGTGTCGGTCAGCTCGGCTGGAACCATGAAGGCTGGGGAAGGTATCCCTCGACCTAGAGCATCACAAGCTTCGCTATCTTGAGGTGAACATCGCTCAATCTCGGGCTGAGGCGGGGGGCCTTGAGGAGGAGCCGTGTCGTTGTCCATGATGGAGTGGATTTTTGTCGAGGCGCTCCGATGAGTACTTCATGGGAAGGAGGATGGTGTGATTTGGATCTAGATCCTTGCCTCTCTTATAGGCAGCTTATTAGATGCGACTTGGGGGTAAGCGTAAAAATACCACTGACTTTTGCGCATTCATCACGACCGTGGAAGAGGGCCATTATTGGACATGGAAGCCAAGGGCGCCCAACATTTCTGAGAAGCGGACACTATTCGGCAAGCACATGGAATTTGGAGAGAACCGCCTTACAGCCGAAGACAATATGCTGTATTTGGACTAATCGTCATTGAAGCTACTGGTGTGGATTATCCAAAACCGGCGGATCTCGGGTAGGGATCTTGAAGCGTGCGTCTAGGCGGATGGTAACAAGAGACTAGGGACCACAGTGTTTTACCCAGTTCGGGCCCTCTCGATGGAGGTAAAACCCTCGTCTGCTTGATTAATATTGATGATATGGGTGGTACAAGAGTAGATCTACCACGAGATCAAGGAGGCTAAACCTAGAAGCTAGCCTATGGTATGATTGTTGAGATGTATGTTGTCCTCGGACTAAAGCCCTCCGGTTTATATAGACACGGAGAGGGCTAGGGTTACAATCGGTTGCAATGGTAGGAGATCTACATATCCGTATTGCCAAGCTTGCTTTCCGCGCCAGGAATAGTACCATCCGGACACGGCGCGAGTCTTCAATCTTGTATCTTAAGTAGTCTTGGAGTCCAGCCGGATATTGATAGATCAGGCTATCCGGGACACCCCTAGTCGGGACTCCCTCGGTAGCCCCCAACAGGTCTTCAATGGCGATAAGTCCGGCGTGCATAATGTTCGGCATTGCAAGGCGGGTTCCTCCCTTGAATAATCCGGAGAAGATAATGAACACGAGGATAGTGTCAGCTACGCAAAATAAATTCCACATTCCACCATAGAGAGAATAAAATGTACACTTAGTTCAATCTGGCGGCGTATTACGCGGTGCGTCATCACACCGCTACCAAGCCTTTGTTTGAATCGTTTTTACTATACCACCTCGTACGTTTAGCGAAGCGGTTTCAGCAACGCGTCGTGTCGGGCCGGGGAAGATCGTGTTCCCCTTATTCCGGGATTCTCATCAATACGTGCGTGGGTAACCCAACGTTTCGTTGCCACACCTCCTCTATCGAAGGGAATCCCAAGCGGTCGGAGATGGCCCTTGGTATTTCTTCCCTTTATAAGAGGACCAAGGCACATCCTTGTTCTTGATCTCGCATCAAATCTCTTCTCCGCTCCCGGTTTCAACACCGAGCCTCCAGTTGGCGCCTCGGATCCATAATCATGTCGGCTCCGAGCCTCGGGGCGGTGGATGCCCTGCTCCGTCGGAGGAGGACATAATTGAAGTTGCGTGAGGCCAAGTGCACGGCCTATGAGGTTTCATACAGTTGCCTGCCCAAGGCGAGGCTGTGCCAACTCCAGCCCGCTGAATCGTCGTTTTCGTATCCCACCTCCGCGGGGTTTAGGCTTCCCGATGGATCCCTTTGTGAGAGGGCTCTGTTCTACTCTGGCTGGACTTTCCACGATTTGGCTCGGAGTCTATCCTCCATATCTCCGCATTCATCATCGTCTGCGAAGCCTTCCTCCGCGTCATCCCCACTTGGCCTATGGTGAAGGCCTTCAAGTGGGCGAAGATGATCGAGGCGTCAAGCGAGTCTTGACAGGCGACCATAAGCAAGAAGGTCGATGCCCGTGGCTCGAGGTTCCTTGAGGGGAGGAACTTGGTGGTGGCAGCGGAGTGGTTCTATATCACGCTCCGGGGTAGTAGGCAAAAGCCGCCGCCCTCATTCATACGGGACCTCCACGCCAAATGATGTAGTGGAATTGACCAAGGAGCTCAGCTGAGGGGCGTCCGAAGATGTGCCCTCACTGCGAGGCGGATTAGAGATCTCCAAGCGAGGAGATCGACTGATCAAGGTGATCTGAGTTATGCTAGTCGGGCATCTTCCGCGTGCAAGCGCCGTCCTCTCCGTCTATAGAATTCAACCGGAGGGACCTCGGATTCTCAACACTTCATGGGTGTGACACCCGTGGAGATGTACAAGTTGTTCTTGAGACCCTTGGTGGCGTGTCGGTTGGCGAGGATGCGAGGCCTAAGCGCGATCGCCCGGATACTCGAGTAAGTAGCTCGAGTCGGACATTACATTTTATGTGCCTTTCTAGAGTTAGCATCCTTACCCTTTGTTCTTCTGAGGAATGGGTGGCGCGATCAAAGTGATAAGGTGTCGGCCCCCCCTCGGAGACCGCCACTGGAGCCGTGCTGGTCGAGAATGTTGGAGGTTGTTCCCGAGAAGAGGCGGCAGGGAAAATAGAGAGCTAATATTTCACCGAAGAAGCGATAGAAGAGGAGGAACCAAGAATCCCTCCTTGGAGAAGAAGGACGCCTCCGAAGGCGGAGGCCAAAGCCCCTAAGCGTGGGAAGAGATCTTCCCAGAAGTCGGCGCTCGGAGAGAATCCGGACGCACAATCATTACCAAAGGATCGGCCCTCCAGCGAGCCGTGAGTATGAAAGAGGAGTTAATTAGTAAGGAATACCTTCATTTGTGCTTACATGGGTAACGAAATACTTATATTGCAGTTCGGATCTGCAGCCTTCTCGAGATGAGTTCATCTTGAGGACCTTCTTTCGGAGATGATGGAAGCGTCGCCCCCATCCTTGGCGCCGCCCGGATGAAGCGGCGAACCCCAAGTGTCATCACGGAGGTATCCCGAGTCGGGAGGGCGAGAATGTTTGGCACCTACTAGTGTATGCGGCGGAGGCGAAGAATCTGCTTGAGAGGCGTCCATTCGAGAAGAAGATCACCGTGCGTTAATGCGTATGGTGATTGGAAGGATTTAAATCGCCGAGGCGGATGCGTAATGCCGCCATGAGTTCTTTGGCGGGTTTTGAGGTATGCAAAAATAGCGCATCCTTTTGTCTTTTAATAGTTTTGCACATGAAAATGTGCCTGTATGAATAGTAGCCCTGAGACTCGGTAGGTTGTCGGAAGCGACAGCGTGCGAGATCCAATCTCAAATCTCAAGTAATGAATACCACCGTCCTTATCTGGGGTGGCGGATAGTCGAGGGCCAGCCGGACTAATGAGTTGCCGAATTAAATCGGCAACTTGGCGTGGCATATCTTTGACATCGCACTTGTCAGCCGGCGACTTGACGAGTCGCAAGGTAAAATAAATTCTCCATGATTGCTTTATTTAAGGAAATTGAAGCCCTCCTCGATAAATTGTATGTTGTTGTATAGGCGGTGCTGCTGCTTTGTGGAGAGCCGCCGGGCGAACTTGCTCGAGCTAAGAGCAAGCCCGAAGGTATTGTGGCTGCTACCTCGGCGGTAGAAGAGTTAAGCCGAAAAGGCTGCGCCTTTGCCTAAGCGAGGCGGTGGCAATTGGCCATGAAATTAAGGATGCTACCGACGCCAATGAGGCTCTTGAAAAGGCGCTTATCGGGCGGGAAGACCTGAAGAAGGCCACCACGAAGCCAAGGATGCCGCTCTGCAATCACGGGCTATGAAGGAGGAATTCGCCCGGGCGGAGAGATCGTGGCGGCAAGCCTATTCTGCTGCGTCGCGGTTTATGGATGCAAAGTATGCTCAATTTGGCGGCGTGGAGTCGAGAGGATCCGTGTATATCGATTTAGCTGCAAGTGCGGTGATGCTTGAATTAAGCACTTCCGGAGCCGGGGGATCACGAGGCGGAAAGAGCTGTATTGGTCTCAATTCCACGGTCCGGATCGCTCCCTTCCGTTGTGGACCGGCTGGCTGAATGGGCGAGCTAAATAGATTATCGGACTTGCCATATCGACGCCATTGGCCCATGTGCGGCGAGAGGTCAAAGCAGCAGCTTCTTGACTTCTGCAGCAATTCCTTGGGCGGCGCCACATATAAGGACATGGCGGTCGGCTGCGCATCGAGCGCGCGGATGGCTCTTGCCGTGTGAAGGTGCATTGTCGGAGATGGATGCCACGCATTGTTGCCGCCGAGGTCGGATGAAAGCGGCTCCTGCCGAGCACTACCCGGAGAGTTATGCGCGGCGCTCGTATAATAAATCGTGATGCTCGAAGAATGTAACGTTCAAATGAGCGCATTAGCTTATAAATTGATGATTATGTTATAAGCTGCTTTTTATACTTGTGTGTCAAGTAAAACTTCTCTGTCTGACGTTTACGTATACTTGTGTATAACTTTGAAGATGGCGATCTTGACCCATTACGCACAAGGTGCTGGGGTGTTAAAAATAGCGCGTTTTCACACTTAATCCGATGTCTGGTCTGTTATAAGGAGGTGGTAGCGTGGCGAACTAAAATCCGGACTATAATACTTTATCACTTTCACTTAGCGATTGGAGCTCGAGGGTGGGGCTACCATATAGCCTGGTTACTACCGCACATCTCGGATTAAAGTGCGTATGTGCTGACCGGAAATGGTCCTTCGTCAAGCGGAAATTCTAAACATTCGGTGGTCGATCAGTGGTTGACGGACTCTCGCTATATCATAACGATCAGTTTCGGCTTTCTCTACTAAGGTGCTCGCCCGGGCGAACGGGGCACAATCGCGATAGTTCTCTTGGTGCAGCGTTAGCGATGATATGGAACATAAAGGCAGACAAAACACGAGGCGGGCAAACCAACATTTGACCAAAGACATGATTGAACTGATGCATATAATGCCTAACTTCGAGGCGCCCGAACACTCCCTAAGGTGTTCGGTCTTTATGATAATGGCGAAACGATGCCCCAAGCCTGAGTGTCGAGTGCGGGCATGGTCTTACGGCCGCCGATGCCAAAGCGTCGGGCTCGCTTTAGCTATAGGAAGAAACCAAGGAAGTAACAACAGAGAGCGATAAAGAAAGGTCTCGCGGGGTCTTAATCGAAAAGAATCCTTGCAGCGGGTCCCTCTGCGTCTGCTGCTTTGTGTCTCCGTTCTTGCCGTTATCTGAGGCCAGGTATGCACGTTGTTCATCTGTAGAAAGAGAGGAGCGTTTTGTTTTAGAAACAATTAAATGCGAAAAATATGTAAAATTAGAAATATAAATAATTAAAGCAAAGGTTTATATGAAACCCGCGATTGTTTGTCTTAGCATAGCCCACAATGAAGGGTATGCGGCTAGAAAGGCCCTAACTGCTTGGCGCGGATTCGTCTATCGAGTCCGGGGTCCTTAAGTGACCCTACGCACGAAATGGCGCCCGCGGACCGGGCATCTTGAGTGTAAGAGGCAGCGTAATCACGGTATGGCGTTGAAGCGGACAAAAAGCCTTCGTCCCAAGAGTGCTTGATATTCACTTTTAAATGGGGCGATATGAAAAATTAATTTTTAGCGTCGACAATTGTTGGTGATCCGAACACGACTTCTAATAATATAGAGCACTGCACTTGGCGTAAGGGCACTGGCGTCACTCCTTTGAAGGAAGTGCGGCTACGTGTCGAATTTTGGTAGGGTCTATCCCCATCCTGCGGATTATGTTTGAATATAGCAGGTTTAAGTCACTACCTCTGTCCATTAGGGCGTTAGTAAATTGTAATCCGTCTATTATGGGATTCAATATCGAGAGTCCGTCCCGCATTTGACAGCTTTTGGAATAGTCGGTGGTCGAAAGTGATTGGTTTTGATATCAATCTCTACGATCTGCTTGGTTGGACCGTGCGAAGCTCTTTTAGGAAGTGCCGCACTATTTTCCGTGTTATCACATGAAGTGAGTTCTTGCTTTGACCCCTTGCAGGAAAGTCTTTTGTTTTCGGTGCCCTGTTTGGCGGGTTTAACTTCTATGCTTGGCCGCGGTGTTTAGGCGGATGGTAACAAGAGACTAGGGACACGGTGTTTTTACCGAGGGTTGGGACCTCTCGATGGAGGTAAAACCCTCGTCTGCTTGATTAATATTGATGATATGGGTGGTACAAGTAGATCTACCACGAGATCAGGAGGCTAAACCCTAGAAGCTAGCCTATGGTATGATTGTTGAGATGTATGTTGTCCTCGGACTAAAGCCCTCCGGTTTATATAGACACCGGAGGGGCTAGGAATTACTGAGTCGGTTGCAATGGTAGGAGATCTACATATCCGTATTGCCAAGCTTGCCTTCCACGCCAAGGAATAGTACCATCGAACCACGAGCGGAGTCTTCAATCTTGTATCTTAAGTAGTCTTGGAGTCCGGCGGATATTGATAGTCCGCTGTCCGGACACCCCTAATCCAGGACTCCCTCACGGTTAGAGACTCTTGAGGGAGTCTTGGACTAGGGGGTGTCGGATAGCGAACTATCATCATCGGCGGACTCCAAGACTATGAAGATACAAGATTGAAGACTACGCTCCCGTGGGATGAGGAGATTTCCTTGGCGTGGAAGAATGCTTGGTAATCTGCATATGTTGATGTCCTATTGTAACCGACTACATGTAACCCTAGCCCTCCGGTGTCTATATAAACTGAAGGTTTGATACATGAGACATATCAATAACAACAATCGCCATGGGGCTAGCCTCTAGGTTTAGCCTCCTTGATATGAGTGGTGAATCACTCTTGGGTACTACCCCATATCGTCAATATCAATCAGCGAGTATGAATTTACCTCCATCGAAGGGCTGAGCTTTGAACATCATGTAAACCCCACATCTCTGTTACCATCCGCCCTAGGCAGCGATTAGGACCCCCGAGATCCGCCCGGTTTGACACCGGCGGTGTGATTAGGCGGCTTTTCGGGGTGTCGTGTATCACAGAGCAGCGATCAGAGTATCGGTCCAAGTTGGGCCAGGCCCCAGTGGTTCTTTTGAATGGCTTTTTCGTTGACGGGTTTAGAGCCTCGAATCCGTGCGTTGGCTGCCGTATCTTCAATATTATCGCCGTTAACGGCGCTTGTGCTATTGCGGCGCGACCGCCATTCTGCCTTTGGTATCCGAACTACGAGTTTTTGGTTGGAGGTTATTCTGCGGGCTAGCCAGTTGTCTTCTCCCACCTGAAGCGGGTCATGAGTGATGTGAGGGCTGCCATTGATTCGGCTTTTCTGTCCTAGGTCTGGGGCGAGCCATTAAATCACGGATGTTATGTTTGAAGGCTGCAAAAGGCCTCGCATCCGGACGATCGGCGATTTGATTTTTCTTGGTTAAGAACCGTGTCTAGAATTATGCGGCGATTAAATGCATTTGCTGAATTATGTGGCTTAGGTCATCGGTCGTCGGTGAGTCGCACATATGTGCCTGGAAGTTATCAAGGAATGCGCTTCCGGTCCTCTCAACACCCAATTGATTACTGGCGGGAGCTGTTGAGCCAATCTTTGTTGGTCCTTTAAGCTTGAGTGGGAGGTATTTGATGGCGTGGAATCATAACCGTGGGCCATGTGGATATGAAGGAGATAGTCCTCGATCCAAACCGCGGGATCATTGTGCCGTCATAGGATTCAATGTTCTGGGTTTGAAACCTTGAGGATTTGATGATCCATTACTTCATCTATGAAGCATAGTGGGTGTCTTGGCGCCTCTGTTGGGCTATATCACGGCGCAGCTCAAGCGAGCTTTGTCTCTGTGTTTGGCGGCGGAGTTGCTTTATCCGGCATGGCGGTTGTCATTAGCGTGTCGTAGGGCGCCCGTGATCCGTGGATCGATCTGTTTGTCTTGCCTTATCCTCCAATATGTCTAGCAAGTCCGTAGCGTTCCCTGTGACTTTGTACTTTGCGGCGGCGGGGTATGGCTTTGGTGGAGGCCTAGAGGCTTCTCATCCGCACGGCCAGGGTGGCAGGTCGGCCGTGTGTCTTGATGTAGGTTTATGTGCTTCCTCCTCTAATCGGGCGGCATCTTGCGTTTGGGGTAGCTTTGGAGGCGTTGAGTTCATACTCTTGATCGCGAGACTTGATCCATCTGTCGGCTAGCAAATCTTGAGTCGGCTCTAAGCTATTGCTGCTTTTCTTGAGGCTGCTTGCCATGCCCATAAGCCTGCATTTAAACAGCTCTTGTTCGTGGGATCCTCGGGCCACGGCAAGATTAGTTCATCGTCGAGCTTGCCTCATCTCGGAGGGAGGCATGTAATTATCGTCCTCTACCTCTTTATGCTCGCTCTCTCACGAAGGCTGGCTTCTCCATCCTCTGTGTTGAATATTCTTTGGAGGGTTGTCTTCACCTTTGTCAGGGGTGTTATTATCTCCGGTGCGAATCTCCATTCTTCTTTGTGGCGGGATTTTGAGCAGCGCCTGGCATTGGCGCTTAGGCTATTTTTTGAGGTCATCCTCCGTTGTTCCATCACCATTCCATCCTTTGGGATGTCCACCATGTATATATCGTATGGCGGTGGCTTTCCGGTGCCCTATAAGCGCTGGTTCTTGTCGTCGTCCTGACATCGTTGTCATACCCGTCGATGTCTTGGTCGAAATCGAGCATGTCGGTTAAGTCATCGGCCGTGGCTACTGAAGTGGGTGGTGGGTGGGCTTTGAATTTCTTTGTTGTCGCATCCCATTTGTCCTAGCCGTAATCCGGCGGGGCTCTCGATAAAGAGACACTTTAGCGAATTAGGATGTCGCCGAAAGAGTCTTGAAATATGTCGCCTGGTGAACTCCATGATCGGCGTGATCGGATTCGATTAGCAAGAAGCGCGGAAGGTTGAGAGTGCGGAGAGAGTCCGGCACATTGGAATTACAAGCTTCACAAGGGACGGGGTTGGTATTCGGCTCTCTATCGTCGTAGGGATAGCAGCCCGGCGGTGTCTAGCCACATCCTCGTCCGGCCGCGATCGGCTCGGGCTAAGTCGAGCGGACTCTTGTGCGACCTCGAACCTTTGTCGGCAGCGAGCTAAATCATGCCCATCGTGGCGGTCTTGGGCGCTCGGCGTGGCTCGAATCCGTCAAAGATCAAGTCTCCGCGGATGTCGGCGTATAGTTCAAACTTCAAATCGACACGGTGGCGGGCGTAGCTTCGATCACTCCGGGCAATGGCGAATTGGCCCACGATGCAAAGCCGCCCGAATCGAAGATCTGTCGGGAGAAAAGTCTGCATACTGGACCGTGTTATCGTTGATGATCAAAGGAGCCATCGGGCCTCTAGGTGGCGACAGAGGAACTCTCAATGAAAGCACCAATGTCGATTGTCAAAACCGGCGGATCTCGGGTAGGGGTCCCGAGCTGTGTGTCTAGGCGGATGGTAACGAGGAGACAAGGGACGCGATGTTTTACCGAGTTCGGGCCCTCTCGGTGGAGGTAAAACCCTACTCTGCTTGATTAATATTGATGATATGGGTAGTACGAGTAGATCTACCACGAGATCAAGAAGGCTAAACCTAGAAGCTAGCCTATGGTATGATTGTTGTTAAGCCCTCTGGACTAAAACCCTCCGGTTTATATAGACACGGAGAGGGCTAGGGTTACAGTCGGTTACAATGGTAGGAGATCTACATATCCGCATCGTAAAGCTTGCCTTCACGCCAAGGAAAGTCCCATCCGGACACGGGGCGAAGTCTTCAATCTTGTATGTTCATAGTCTTGGAGTCCGGCCAATGATGATAGTTCGGCTATCCGGACACCCCCTAGTCCAGGACTCCCTCACCCGTGATTCTAAAGGATTATTTCTCTCTCAGCGTTAGTATATTCTTGATCTCCTCTCCAAGGTGGGCATGCATGATTGCCAACCTTCTACTTTTCCGTTGACACCACCTTCAAACTCTCCTCTAATGGTGAACCCTTTTCCGATCTGCAGCTTTATCGTAGTCTCCTTTGGAGCTCTCGATAGGTCACCCTCCTACGTCGGAACTTTCCTATGATGTCCAACATGTTGGGGATCGTTGCATGAAATGAAAAATATATCGCATCACCAAGATCAATCTATGGAGAGACTAGCAATGAGAGAGAGGTAGTGCATCTTCATACCCTTGAAGATGCATAAAGCGGAAAAGTTGCAAAGGCGGATGAAGAAGTCGTACTGCGGCGATTCAGATCGCGGTTGATTCGATCTAAGCGCCGAACCTACGCCTCCGCGTTCAACACCGCGTGCAGCCACGGGACATCTCCTCCTTCTTGATCCGGCCAAGGGAAGGACAAGTTGAGGAAGAACTCCGGCAGACATGGCGTGGTGGTGGAGGAGGCAGCGGTTCTCGGCGAGGCCGCCAAGCTCAGCGGAGGAGGAGGGTGTTGAGGAGGGGCGCCTTGGATGAGGTGCTGCTGCCCTCCTCCTCCCCTCTATTTATAGGGCGAAGGGGGAAGGGGGTCGGCCCCTCTAGATGAGATCTAGAGGGGGCGGCTGACCAAGGGAGGGCTTGCCCCCAAGCCAAGGGGGCGCCCCCTTTAGGGTTTCCCCCAAACCCTAGGCGCATGGCCCTAGGGGGCAACGGCGCCCAGCCCACTTATGGGCTGGTTCCCTTCCACATACATCCCGCAGGACCCTCCGGGGCAGGTGGACCCTCCCGGTGGACCCCTGGAACCCCTTCGGTGGTCCCGGTACAATACCGACAAACCCCCGAATACTTTCGGTGACCGTATGATGACTTCCCATATATAGATCTTCACCTCCGGACCATTCTGGAACTCCTCGTGATGTCCGGCATCTCATCTGGTACTCTGAACAACATTAGGTAACTGTGTACTAATTCATATCAACTCTAGTGTCACCGAACCTTAAGTGTGTAGACCCTACGGGTTCGGGAATCATGCACACATGACTGAGACAGCTCTCCGGACAATAACCAAAAGCGGGATCTAGATACCCATGTTGGCTCCCACATGTTCCACGATGATCTCATCAGATGAACCATGATGTCGAGATTCAAGCAATCCATTATACAATTCGCTTTGTCAATCGGTACATTACTTGTCCGAGATTCGATCGTCGGTATCCCAATTCTCGTTCAATCTCGTTCTGCGGCAAGTCGGTTTACTCGTTCGTAATGCATGATCCGGGACCAACTACTTAGTCACATTGAGCTCATTATGTTGATGCATTACCATGAGGGGCGGAGGTACCTCTCCATCATGCGGGTGACAAGTCCCTCTCGATTCGTGCCAACCCAACGAGACACTGGAGATACATGAGTGCACCTTTATAGCCAGCCGTTCACGTTGTGGCGTTTGGTACACCCAAAGCATTCCTCACGGTGCAGGGAGTTACACAATCTCATGGTCTAAGGAAATGATACTTGACATTAGAAAAGCTTTAGCAAAGGAACTACGATCTTGTGCTATGCTTAGGATTGGGTCTTGTCCATCACATCATTCTCCTAATGATGTGATCCCATTATCACTGACATCCAATGTCCATAGTCAGGAAACCATGACCATCTGTTGATCAACGAGATAGTCAAGTAGAGGCTCACTAGGGACATGTTGTGGTCTATGTATTCACACATGTATTATGGTTTCGATTAATACAATTATAGCATGAACAATAGACAATTATCATGAACAAGGAAATATAATAATAACCATTTTATTATTGCCTCTAGGGCATATTTACAAGATCTCCCACTTGCACTAGAGTCAATAATCTAGTTACATTGTGATGAATTGAACACCCATAGAGTTACGGTGTTGATCATGTCAGCGGATCTGCGACATTGATCCGTATGCACATTCCAATATCTATGTCTCCATCTTGAACATTTTCACGAATGGAGTAGAAGCGACGCTTGATGTGCTGGTCTTCTTGTGAAACCTAGGCTCCTTGGCAAGAGCAATAGCTCGGTGTTGTCACGGAAGAGAGTCATCCGGGCGGCGCGCAATGGAATAACTCTAGGTCGGTAATGAACTCCTTCATCCAGTTGCTTCATCGCAGCCTCGAGGCTGCCATGTACTCCGCTTCACATGTAGATCCAGCCACGGCGCTTTGTTTGCAAGCGCACCGACTTCTTGCCCCACCATTCAAAATATACATGTATCCGGTTTGTGACTTGGAGTCATCGGATCGTGTCGAAGCTAGCATCGGCGTAACCCTTCTGATGAGCTCTTCGTCACCTCCATTAACGAAACATATCCTTAGTCCTTTTGGTGCCGGGATATTCTTGACCGTTGTCGATGTTCCATGCGGGATTACTTTGGTATCTCCCTACCAAACTTACGGTAAGGTTTACATCAGTGCAGTACACAGCATGGCATATAATAGACCCTATGGCTGAGGCATAGGGATGACACTCATCTTTTCTCTATCTACTGTCATGGTCGGGACTTTGGTAGAGCTCAATTTCACACCTTGCAATCTGAGCAGAACCCTTCTTGGACTGATCCATATTGAACTTCTTCAATATCTTATCAAGGTATGTGCTTTGTTAAAGACCTATGAGGCGTCTCGATCTATCTCTATAGATCTTGATGCCTAATATGTGACTTCTCCAAGGTCCTTCATTGAAAACACTTATTCAAGTAGGCCTTTATGCTTTCCAAAGTTCTATATCATTTCTCATCAATAGTATGTCATCCACATATAATATGAAAATGCTTTCTACGAAACTCCACTCACTTTCTTGTAGCAGGCTTCTCCATAAGTGCGCATAAACTAAATGCTTTGATCATTTCATCAGCCCGAATGTTCCAACTCCGAGATGCTTGCACCAGCCCATAGATGGGCGCTAGAGCTTGCATAGCTTGTTAGCATTCGTAGGATCGACAAAACCTTCCGCTTTGCATCATATACAATTCTTCCTTAAGGAAACCGTTATGGAATGTCGTACCATATTTCATAATCATATAATGCGGCAATTGCTAACATGATTCCGAGCGGACTTCACTTTGCTCTGGTGAGAAGGTGTCATCGTAGTCAACCCCTTGAACTTGTCGATAACCCTTAGCGACAAGTTTGAGCTATATATTGTAACATTACCATCGCGTCCGTCTTCTTCTTAAAGATCCATTCATTTTCTATCGCTCGCCGATCATCGAGCAAGTATGTCAAAGTCCATACTTTGTTTTCATACATGGATCCTATCTCGGATTGCATGGCTTCAAGCCATTTGTTGGAATCTGGGCCGCGCTAACTTCTTCATAGTTCGAAGGTTCACCATTGTCTAACAACATGATTTCCAGGATAGGGTTTGATACGTCCATTTTGCATCATGCTTTTATATCAATATTTATTGCATTATGGGCTGATATTACACATTATATCTCAATACTTATGGCTATTCTCTCTTATTTTACAAGGTTTACCATGAAGAGGGGGAATGCCGGCAGCTATAATTCTGGCTAGAAAAGGAGCAAATATTGAAAACCTATTCTTGCTTGCTCCAAAAATCCTGAAACTCCACGAAACTTACTTTTGAAATTAATAAGGATTATTGGCGGAAGAAACACCTTGGGGCCCACACCTGGCGGCGGAGGGTGGGGCACGCCCACTCCTCTGGGCACGCCCCTGTCTCCAGGCCCCCTGGTGGCCCTCGGTGTCCATCTTACGCTATATGAAGGCTTTACTGGAAAAATCATGGGCAAGCTTACGGGGCGAAACTCCGCCGCCACAGAGGGAACCAATCTAGGGCTCCGTGAGGCTGTTACATGAGGACACTTCCCTCCGGGAGGAAATCATCACCATCGTCATCACCATGATCCTCTCATCGGGAGGTTCAATCTCCATCAACATCTTCACTAGCACCATATCCTCTCAAAACCCTAGTTCATCTCTTGTATCAATCTTATCAAAACCACAAATTGCTACATGGGTTGCTAGTAGTGTTGATTACTCCTTGTAGTTGATGCTAATTGGTTTACTTGGTGGAAGATCATATGTTCAGATCCTTAATGCATATTATTACTCCTCTTGCTTATGAACATGAATATACTTTGTGAGTAATTCGTTTGTTCACGAGGACATGGGTGAAGTCTTGCTATTAGTAGTCATGTGAATTTGGTATTAGTTCGATATTTTGATGAGATGTATGTTGTCTTTTCCTCTAGTGGTGTTATGTGAGCGTTGACTACATGACACTTCACCATTATTTGGGCCTAGAGGAAGGCATTGAGAAGTAATAAGTAGATGATAGGTTGCTAGAGTGACCGAAGCATAAACCCTAGTTTATGCCTTGCTTCGTAAGGGGTTGATTTGGATCCATATGTTTAATGCTGTGGTTAGGTTTACCTTAATACTTCTTTTGTAGTTGCAGATGCTTGCAATAGGGGTTAATCATAAGTGGGATGCTTGTCCAAGTAAGGGCAGTACCCAAGCACCGGTCCACCCACATATCAAATTATCAAAGTCAGAACACGAATCATATGGCGTGATGAAAACTAACTTGACGATAATTCCCATGTGTCCTCAGGGCTCTTTTCTCATTATTAGAAATTGTCCAGGGTTGTACTTTCTACAAAAAGGATTGGGCCACCTTGCTGCACTTTATTTACTTTATTTACTTTTTACTCGTTACTATTTATCTTATCACAAAACTATCTATTATCTACAATTTCATTGCTTGGAGAAAACCTTCTTGAAAACCGCTTATCATTTCCTTCGCTCCTCGTTGGGTTCGACACTCTTACTTATCGAAAGGACTACGATAGATCTCCTACACTTGTGGGTCATCAAGACTTTTACGGCGCCGTGGCCTGAAGTGTAGCGCTTTGGTGAGTGGAACTTGGTAAAGAAACATTTATATTACTTGTCACTATGGAAACTAATCCTTTGAGAGGCTTGTTGAGGTATCTTCACCCCGATCGGAAAACAAAAGATTTTCTCCTCAACCTACTAAACTTTTGAAAATATTTACTTTGAGATTCCTTGGGTATGATAGAAAGCTGCTAGCTCATCCTCCCTGCGGAGATGGAACATTGCATCGATTTACACCTTATCTTTGTGGATGAAGTTTGTGGATTATTTAAGCTTGCGGTATTCCGATGATGTTGTCAAAAGGAAGGTCTTCCTTTATCTTTGAAGGAAGATGCATTGAAATGGTATAGGCTATGTGATGATACGGGATCTTGGAGTTATAAAGATTGAAGTTGGAATTTCACGAAGTTCTATCCTATGCATCTTGTTCATCGTGATCGTAATTACATATATAATGTCGGCCTCACAAGGAGAAAGCATTGCTCAAGATTGGGCGAGGCTTAAGTCAATGTTATATTCATGCCCCAATCATGAGCTCTCGGAGAAATGATTATTCAAAAATTTATGCTCGGCTTTCTCTCAATGATCGTAACATGCTCGATACTTCTGTCTTTGGTTCTTATATCTTTGAAGACTATTGAATTCAAATGGGACTTATTGGAAAGAATTAAACACAACTCTGAGATTGGGGTTCCGACGATGGTAAGGAGTCGGTCATGACACCTAAGTTTGATTGTGTTAAATCTTTTATGGATACCGATGGTTTTCGTGGATTTAGCGCTAAGTATGGACTTGACTCGAGATAGTAGCTTCTTTACGTGGATCTTTTGCTACTCACATTGATCTCCCTAAAGAAGTGGTTTAAATATAATCCTCCGTTGAAGTAAAAGTAGTTGCACCTATTACAGTTGAAGAAAAGACTGTCACCTATAGTGATCCTATTGTTCCTACTACTTATGTTGAGAAACCTCCTTTTCTGTTAGGATAAAGGATCATGCTAAAACTTTGACTGTTGTTAAGTAAAGAGTAATACTAGGACTTGTACACTTCTGAGAAAATCACAGTTGAACCTAGTATTGCTATGGTTAAAGATCTCTTGGATGATGATTTAGATGGGCATGTTATTTATTTCTATGGTGAGAATGCTTGACCCGGATACTAAGATACATAGACACATGTGGTAGGCATGCTTTTATTTTCATTAAAATAGGAGATCATTGTTATCATGGCTTATGTGATATGGGTGCTAGTGCTAGTGCAATACCTATCACTTATATAAATAAATTATGCGTGACATTGCACCCGTTGAATTGGAAGGTATTGATGTTACTATTAAGCTTGCTAATAGGGATACCATTAAACCAGTTGGGATAGTTAGAGATGTTGAAGTCTTGTGTGGGAAGGTTAAATATCCTGCTGATTTTCTTGTTCTTGGTTCCCCACAAGATGAATTTTGTCCCATTATTTTGGTAGACCCTTCTTGAATACTGATTAATGCTAGGATTGATTGTGAAAGGATCTTTGTTACAATTGGCTTAGGAGTATGTCTCATGAGTTTAATTTTGCTAAGTTTTGTAGACAACCTCGTGATAGAGAATCACCTAGTAAGGATGAGATTATTGGTCTTGCTTCTATTGCCGTGCCTCCTCTTGATCCGTTAGAACAATATTTGCTAGACCATGAAAATGATATGTTTATGAAGGAAAGAAGGAAATAGATGAAGTGTTCCTTAAGCAGGGAACCTATCTTTGAAACACAACCTTCCGTTGAAATTCTTGGGGATCCCCTCTCCCCAAGGGTGATCCGTGTTTGAACTCAAACCATTACGATAATCTTAAGTATGCTTATCTTGATGAAAAGAAAATATATCTTTTTATTATTAGTGCTAACCTTTGAGCAAGAAGAAGAAAGATTATTGAAAACTCGAAGAAGCACCGCGCCACTATTGGATATACTCTGGATGATCTTAAGGGCATTAGTCCACATTATGCCAACACAAAATTAATTTGGAGGGCGATGCCAAACCAGTTAGAGATCCTCAACGACGGTTGAATCCCAAGATGAAAGAAGTGGTAAGTAAAGGAGATACTAAAGCTCCTTGAGGCGGGTATAATTTATCCCGTTGTTGATAGTGATTGGATAAGCCCTGTCCATTGTGTTCCTAAAAGGAGGTATTATATGGTTCCTAATGATAAAGATGAATTGATCCCTCAAAGAATTATTACATGTTATAGGATGGTAATTGATTTCCGTAAATTAAATAAAGCTACTAAGAAGATCATTACCCTTTACCTTTTATTGATCAAATGCTAGAAAGACTATCCAAACACACACATTTACGCTTTCTAGATGGTTATTCGGGTTCTCTCAAATACTGTATGGGTGGGGGATCAATCAAAACTACTTTTACTTGCCCTTCGGTACTTTTGCTTATAGACATATGCCTTTTGGTTTATGTAATGCACACACTACCTTTCAAAGATGCATGATGGCTATATTCTCGACTTTTATGAAAAGATTTGTGAGGTATTCATGGATGATTTTTCCATTTATGGATCCTCTTTTGATGATTGCTTGAGCATCCTTGATGGAGTTTTGCGAGAGATGGGAAGACACTAGTCTTGTCTTGAATTGGGAAAAGTGCCACTTTATGGTTAATGAAGGCATTGTCTTGGGGCATAAGATTTTGAGAGAGGTATTGAAGTTGATAAAGCTAAAGTTGATGCTATTGAAAGATGCCATGTCCCAAGGACATAAAAGGTATAAGAAGTTTCCTTGGTCATGCGGTTTTTATAGGAGGTTCATTAAGGACTTTTCTAAAATCTCTAGGCCTCGACTAATTTATTGCAAAAATATTCCTTTGTCTTTGATGATGATTGTGTAGAAGCATTTGAAATACTTAAGAAAGCTTTGATCACTGCACCTATTGTTCATCCACGATTGGAATTTACCCTTTGAAATTATGTGTGATGCTAGTGATTATCTTGTAGGTCTTTGTTCTAGGGCAAAGAGTTGATAAGAAATTGAATGTTATCCGGTATGCTAGTAAGACTCTTGATACTGCCCTGAGGAATTATGCTACTATTGAAAATGAGTTCTTAGCAGTCGTGTTTGCATGTGATAAGTTTAGCCCTTATATTGTTGATTCCAAAGTCACTATTCACACTGATCATGCTGCTATTAAATATCTTATGGAAAAGAAAGGTGCTAAGCCTAGACTCATTAGATTTGTTCTCTTGCTCCAAGAATTTGATTTGCATATTATTGATAGAAAGGGAGCTGAGAACCCCGTTGCAGACAACTTGTCTAGGTTAGAGAATGTTCTTGATGACCCACTGCCTATAGATGATAGCTTTCTTGATGGACAATTAGCGGTCGTTAATGCTTCTCGTACTACTCCTTGGTATGCTGATTATGCTAATTACATTGTTGCTATGTTTATACCTCCTAGTTTCACATACCAGCAAAAGAAAAAGTTCTTTTATGACTTAAGACATTACTACGGGATGACCCACACCTTTATGAAGAAGTAGATGGTGTTATTAGGCGTTGTGTACGAGCATGAGCAGGAGCAGATCCTCACATAAGTGTCACTCTGAATCATATGGAGGACACCATGGAGATAGAAGCGCACATAAGGTACGCAATCTGGTTTTATTGGCCTACTCTCTTCAAAGATGCTCGTAAGTTTGTCTTATCTTGTGATGAATGTCAAAGAATTGGTAACATTAGTAGGCGTCAAGAAATGCCTATGAATTATTCTCTTGTTATTGAACCATTTGATGTTTGGGCGTTGATTATATGGGACCTTTTCACGCCTCTAATGGTTACACATATTTTAGTTGTTGTTGATTACGTTACTAAGTGGGTAGAAGCTATTCCAACTAGTAGTCTTGATCATAACACTTCTATTAAAATGCTTAAAGAAGTTATTTTCCGAGGTTTGGAGTCCTAGATATCTTATGATGATGGTGGTTCATTTTATTCATGGTGCTTTCCGTAAGATGCTTGCTAAGTATGATGTTAATCATAGAATCGCATCTCCTTATCATCCATGATCTAGTGGCCAAGTAGAGTCAAGCAATAGAGAGCTCAAATTAATTTTGCAAAAGGCATCAATAGATCTAAAAAGAATTGGTCCAAAAAGCTTTATGATGCATTATGGGCCTATAGAACTACATACAAAAATCCTATGGGTATGTCTCCATATAAGATGGTTTATGGAAAAGCATGTCATTTACCTCTTGAACTTGAACATAAAGCATATTGGGCCATTAAAGAGCTCAACTATGACTTCAAACTTGCGGTGAGAAGAGGTTGTTTGATATTAGCTAACTTGATGAATGGAGAACCCAAGCCTATGAGAATACCAAGATATTCAAAGAAAAAGTCAAGCGGCGGCATGATGAAAAGGATACAAAAGCGTGAGTTTAATGTAGGTGATTATGTGTTATTATTCAACTCTCGTTGAAGATTTTTGCGGGAAAACTTCTCTCTAAATGGGAAGGTCCTTACGTTATCGAGGGAGGTCTATCGTTACGGTGCCATAAAATCAACAACTTGAAGGCACAAGCCCGTGGGTGGTGAGCGGTCAAAGAATTAAACATTATATCTCAGGTAATCCTATCAATGTTGAAACTAATATTATTGAAACCAAACCCCGGAGGAATACATAAGGGACACTTTCGAGACGTTAGGACTCATAAAGGAATAGGTATGTGGTACAGTAAGTAAACCGACTCCAAACAATTCTAATGGCAATTTTATCAGGTTTGGAATATTTAAGAATTTTAGGAAGAAAGAAGTAGTCCAGGAAGGACACGAGGCCTCCACGAGTGTGGGCGCTTCCCTACTGTCTCGTGGCCACCTCGTGTGCCTCCGGACTCCGTTTTCTTGCACGTTACGTATTTTGGTTGGCAAAAATTCATTATATAATCTCCGAAGGTTTTGACCACCGTATCACGCAAATATCCTCTGTTTTTGTTTCGAGCTGTTCTGTTGCGGTTTAAGAGCAAGATGTCTTCTCAAGTGAGTCGGGTGGAGAACCGGTGTCTCACCGACACCGAGTCCAGAAGCAAATAGCGATGCTTACCACTTTGGACCATCAGCGGAGGATGAGATGGAGGCCAACTTGAAAAGGATAGATGCCATGGAGGAAGATCGAAAGTTACCTCTCGTCTCGAGGCTGAATTCATGATGGGGAACTACATAGCTCAACTATTCCAAATTGACCATCCTTCCAACTTTAGATTTCTTCTTATGAAAATATGAAAAAAAGCGTCACTTGTTCTCGAGAAGCTATGCAACATCCTTGGGTAAAGGGAGCTTTAGCCGTTCTGGCAAGCTCATAAAAGAAATTATGGACCTCAAACAACAAGTCAATAACCTCGAGGAGGAGAATACATCACTGAGGGCATCGCCATCAAGAAGATCCTAACACCAACCGTGAAGAAGGAGACATAATCACATGGGTATGGGCACTCCTTCTTGGCCCCTGCCAAGCTTGGGGAGGAATGCCCCGTATCGTATCACCATCACACTTCTATCTTTACCATTTTATTTAGTTCGATCCTTTTAGTAGTATCTTGATCTAGTAGATTGAAGTTTTAGTATCAAGTAGTTTTGAGTTTTGCTTTGTGATCTCTTTATGTAATCGAGTCATGAGCTATCTATAATAAAGATTAGTGTTGAGTCAAGGGCTTTGCTATGTTGCTATGATCTTGAGAAAGTAGAAAGATAAAAGAGTTCATATTGATCTTATGGTTAGTGATGACTTCACACATAGAAAGTATGAGGCATAAAAGTTGTTGAGAGTTGATAAACGTAGCTTTGGTCATCGTTGCAATTAATAGGAAGTAATAAAGAAAGAGAGGTTTCACATACAAATATATTATCTTGGACATCTTTTATGATTGTGAAGCACTCATTAAGTATGACATGCTAAAAGAGTTGATGTTGGACAAGGAAGACAACGTAATGGTTTATGTTTTCTCACATCTCAGTTAAAGTATATTGTCATTGACCTTCCAAACATGTTGAGCTTGCCTTCCCCCTCATGCTAGCCAAATTCCTTGCACCAAGTAGAGATACTACTTGTGCTTCCAAATATCCTTAAACCCAGTTTTGCCATGAGAGTCCACCATACCTACCTATGGATTGAGTAAGATCCTTCAAGTAAGTTGTCATGTTGCAGGCAATAAAATTGCTATCTAAATATGTATGACTTATTAGGTGCGGAGAAAATAAGCTTTATACGATCTTGTTGTGGAAGCAATAAAAGCGACGATGCGCATAATAAAGGTCCACATACAAGTGGCAATATAAAGTGACGTTCTTTTGCATTAAGATTTCATGTGCATCCACCTTAAACGCACATGACAACCTATGCTTCCCTCTGCGAAGGCTTATCTTTTACTTTATGTTTTTACTTTATGCTTGAGTCAAGGTGATCTTCACCTTTCCCTTTTCATTTTATCCTTTGGCAAGCTCTTCGTGTTAGAAAGATCAGATATATATATATATATGTATATGTGTGTGTATATATATATATATATATATATATCAGTGGATGTAAGTTAGCAGGGACTATTATTGTTGACATCACATAAAGGTGAATACGTTGGGAGCAACACAATAAGCCCTATCTTTCTCGATTATGCGGTTGAAACTCTATAACCACAAGTACCACGTGAGTGTTAGCAATTGTAGAAGACTACATGATAGTTGAGTATGTGGACTTCTTTGAAAAGCTCTATTCTTGACTTTTTCGATGTTATGATAAATTGCAATTGCTTCAATGGTGAGATTATAGTTTGTTAGCTTCAATGAAGTTTCTAAACCATACTTGACATTGTGAATTGATCGTTACTTGAGCATAAGAAATCATATGATAAAATCTATTTATGTTGTTGTTATAAGAATGATCATGATGCCCTCATGTCCAGTATTATATTTTTATCAACACCTCTATCTCTAAACATGTGGACATACTTTTCGATATCGGCTTCCGCTTGAGGACAAGCGAGGTCTAAGCTTGGGGGAGTTGATCGTCCATTTTGCATCATGCTTTTATATCAATATTTATTGCATTATGGGCTGATATTACACATTATATCTCAATACTTATGGCTATTCTCTCTTATTTTACAAGGTTTACCATGAAGAGGGAATCTGCGGCGGCTAGAATTACGGCTAGAAAAGGAGCAAACATTGAAACCTATTCGCACTGCTCCAAAAATCCTGAAACTCCACGAAACTTACTTTTTGAAATTAATAAGGATTATTGGCGGAAGAAACACCTTAGGGGCCCACACCTGGCCGAGGAGGGTGGGGCGCGCCCACTCCTCTTGGCACGCCGCTGTCTCCTGGGCCCCCGGTGGCCCTCGGTGTCCATCTTACGCTATATGAAGGCTTTTACCTGGAAAAAATGGTGGGCAAGCAACTTGAGGCCAAACTCACGCCACGAGGCGGAGAACCAATCTAGGGCTCCGGTGAGCTGTTCTACTGGGGACACTTCCCTCGGGAGGAAATCATTACCATCGTCATCACCAAGATCCTCTCATGGGGAGGGGTCAAGCTCCATCAACATCTTCACTAGCACCATATCCTCTCAAAACCCTAGTTCATCTCTTGTATCCAATCTTGTATCAAAACCACAAATTGCTACACTGGGTTGCTAGTAGTGTTGATTACTCCTTGTAGTTGATGCTAATTGGTTTACTTGGCGGAAGATCATATGTTCAGATCCTTAATGCATATTATTACTCCTCGATTATGAACATGAATATGCTTTGAGTAGTTACGTTTGTTCACGAGGACATGGGTGAAGTCTTGCTATTAGTAGTCATGTGAATTTGGTATTAGTTCGATATTTTGATGAGATGTATGTTGTCTTTTCCTCTAGTGGTGTTATGTGAGCGTCGACTACATGACACTTCACCATTATTTGGTCCTAGAGGAAGGCATTGAGAAGTAATAAGTAGATGATGGGTTGCTAGAGTGATGAAGCTTAAACCCTAGTTTATGCGTTGCCGTAAGGAAGTTGATTTGGATCCATATGTTTAATCTTTGTGGTTAGGTTTACCTTAATACTTCTTTTGTAGTTGCGGATGCTTGCAATAGGGGTTAATCATAAGTGGGATGCTTGTCCAAGTAAGGCAGTGCCCAAGCACCGTCCACCACATATCAAATTATCAAAGTCCAGAACACGAATCATATGAGCGTGATGAAAACTAGCTTGACAATAATTCCCATGTGTCCTCGGGAGCTCTTTTCTCATTCTTAGAAATTGTCCGAGGTTGTACTTTACTACAAAAGGATTGGGCCACCTTGCTGCACTTTATTTACTTTATTTACTTTTTACTCGTTACTATTTATCTTATCACAAAACTATCGGTTATCTACAATTTTAGTGCTTGCGAGAGAAAACCTTCTTGAAACCGCTTATCATTTCATACGCTCCTCGTTGGGTTCGACACTCTTACTTATCGAAAGGACTATGATAGATCCCCTACACTTCTTCTAGGTCATCAGGGTTGCCATACCATTCACGGTGTGGAGCGTGTCCTAATGGACCTACAAAGTCTGATAGCAACTTGATCTGAAGTACCTTGATCATCATCATTAACTTCCTCTCTAGTCGGTGCGGGCACCGAGAGAAACATCTTCACGGAAATATGCTACTTACAGTTCAAGAAGCGTGCTTCATCAAGTTCTAGTTTCCTCCCACTTAGTTCTTTCGAGAGAAACTCTTTCTCGAAAGGACCCGTTCTTGAAACAAAGATCTTGCCTTCGGATCTGAGGTGGAAGGTATACCCAATGGTTTCCTTAGGGTATCCTATGAATCGCATTTTTTAACTTGGGTTCGAGCTTTTAGGGTTGAAGTTTCTTGACAAAAGCATCGCATCCCCAAACTTTTAGAAACAGCTTAGGTTTCTTCCCAAACCATAATTCATACGGTGTCATCTCAACGGATTTAAGCGGTGCCCTATTTAAAGTGAATATTAACTTTGATATCGTCTCAACGTATCTATAATTTTGATTGCTCCATGCTACTTTATCTACTGTTTGGACTATATTGGGCTTTATTTTCCACTTTTATATTATTTTGGGACTAACCTATTAACGGGCCCAGCCCGAAATTATTTGTTTTTGCCTATTTGAGTGTTTGAAGAAAGCGGAATGTCAAACAAAGTCCAAGCGGAATGAAACCTTCGGGAATGTGATTTTCCAACCGAGCGTGATCCATGAGACTTGGACCCTACTCCAAGAAGTGCCGGGCGGTCACGAGGTGGAGGCGCCTCCCACAGGCGCGCCCCTACCTCGTGGGCCCCTGACGCTCCACCGACGTACTCCTTCCTCCTATATATACCTCACATTATCCTGTCTGCATCGAGCAGGAGGCAAAACCTAATTCCACCGTCACAACCTTACGTATCAACGAGATCCCATCTTGGGGCCTATTTGAGACTCACATTGGAGGGGCATCCACCACGGAGGGCTTCTACATCATCACCATAGCCCCTCCGATGAAGTGTGAGTAGTTTACTTCAGACCTTCGGGTCCATAGCTAGTAGCTAGATGGCTTCTTCTCTCTTTTTGGATCTAATACAATGTTCTCCCCTCTCTCGTGGAGATCTATTCGATGTAATCTTCTTTTTGTGGTGTGTTTGTTGAGACCGATGAATTGTGGGTTTATGATCCAATATTATTTATGGAAAATATTTGATTCTTCTCTGAATTCTTTTATGTATGATTGAGTTATCTTTGCAAGTCTCTTCGAATTATCCTTTTTGGTTTGGCCAACTAGATTGGTAGTTCTTGCAATGGGAGAAGTTAGCAGCTTTGGGTTCAATCTTGCGGTGTCCTTACCCAGTGACAGAAAGGGTTGCAAGGCAAGTATTGTATTGTTGCCATCGAGGATAACAAGATGGGGTTTTTATCATATTTCATGAATTTATCCCTCTACATCATGTCATCTTGCTTAAGGCATTACTCTGTTTTTAACTTAATACTCTAGATGCATCTTTGGATAGCGATCGATGAGTGGAGTAATAGTAGTAGATCTGAGAATCGTTTGATCTACTTGTTTTGGACGTGATGCCTATATACATGATCATTGCCTAGATATACTCATAACTATGCTCAATTCATCAATTGCTCAACGATAATTTGTTCACCCACGTAGAATACTTATGCTCTTGAGAGAGGCCACTAGTGAAACCTATGGCCCCGGGTCTATTCTCATCATATCAATCTCTATCACTTTATTTACTTGCTTTGTTTTTACTTTGCCTTTTACTTTTTACTTTGCATCTATCTATCAAAAATACCAAGAATATTATCTCTATCAGATCTCACTCTAAGTAAATGACCGTGAAGGATTGACAACCCCTAAGCGTTGGTTGTGAGTTGCTATCGTTTTGTGAGTACGAGGGACTTGTGCGTGCGTCTCTCTTTGGATTGATACCTTGGTTCTAAAAAGCGAGGGAAATACTTACGCTACTTTCTGCATCATCCTCTCCTCTTCGGAAATCCAACGCAGATGCTCAAGTGGTAGCAAGAAGAATTTACTGCAGCCGTATACGTGGAGGCTCACGCAAGCAAATCAACTATACCAAATACCCATCGCAATCCCTATCTCTCACATTACATTATTTGCCATTTGCCTCTCGTTTTCCTCTCCCCACTTCACCCTTGCCGTTTTATTTGCCCTCTCTTTCCCAATCTCCTCCTCTCTTTCCCGTTT